>JAOEGS010010561.1:47063-76849 GCA_025447755.1 Corythornis vintsioides
TTCCTAAACATTCAGGATGTTATAATTCAACCTCCACCTTGCATTGCTCAGTCAGCTGGATGATTCTTGCATAACCTCTGATTTTTGGATAACCTTTGAAGGTGTTTCTTACTCACAAGTACCTCTGACATGAGGATGCAGCTCACCACTCTTGGATTCATCAGATGAAATTATTCTGCTAGATTGATATTCCTTATCTTGCTGGGAATCACTTTTAAACCTTTAGAAAGGATGGTCTCATTTAGTAGGACTGGCTTTGCAGCTTCTCTCCATCCTCTGCTGTGACATAAAATAGTCACTGTTTAGGAAGCCAGGGCCTGTTCAATCTAAGCCAAGTTTGCTGCAGAGTCCTTAGCTCCAAAACCTTCCAGGGCTGTGCATTTTTTATCTAGAATATGGCATTATATTGAGATTTTAAGCATTTTGAATGCCTGTCAGCTGCTCTGGGGTTATGGTGTAGCTTTAGTGCTCAGAAATTTCAGTATATTTCCTTTATGCTGCTTAAAGAAATGCACCCAGCTCTGACCCCAAATCTCCATCATCAGTAATCCAGACATTTCAAACAATTACTGCAGAAATCAGAATGCTACCTGAGGGGATGAGACTCAGTGAACCCCAGAAAAGTGGGTACTGTCTGAATGAAAACTTCCTAACACACTCCAGGGATTAGCAGCCTTCAGCAGTTACCAACTTCAGCCCAATGTGACCAGTTGAACTAGAACTGAAAACTTTTTCATTCCTACACCAAATTTCCTCAAGCATAGCTCCTCTGCAATGTATTTTTCAAGTTATTCTTCATGTGATAAGCTTTTGCATGTAAAAAAAACCAACACAGCTTCCCTTCAGTGACTAACAAAATTATACTGCAATATCCTTAGAAAAACAACTGCCAGTTGGTTCAAGTCCTTACTGAGAGTGAAAATGAGTTTAAAAATCTGAAATCTTTCCTTTCATAAATCAGCAAAATTCTACCACGAAGTTTTTAATCCTCAGTTTGACTATGAATGAAAATTCCTGAAATACTTGAGTCCCCTTCTTCAAGGTAAAGACCTGACTCAAGGAAAACTGATCCATCTTGAAAGCAAACTAGGGAAAAAAAAAAAGGAGCTGCACACATCTTCACGTGTGTTATGCTAGGCTGAGTAGAAAGATGACTAACATCACCCTAGATTCAACTCTCCACAGCAATTAGCTAAAGTATCTCCATTTATCTTTCCCTGACAGTTGATGATTTTAAGGAAACTGGAGCTGTTTGGGTTGTTGGTTTGTTTTGTTGAGGGGTTGGGGTTTTTTTTCTCCCCCTTTGAATGGACATTTTAGCACCACCTGCTGGTGCTCAGACTTACTCTGGAAACTAAACCGCAGCGACCTCCTTCATTTTCACTTCCTTAAGGCCTACTTCTGGCTCTTATTAGGAAAGGTTAATTGCTTGCTTTTCTACTACAGATCTCAGGATTGGATAAGTAATTTATCTGAATGAATCATGCATCCAGATGGAGGATACCTTCTGGAGGCCAGATCTCAGCAGCAATGCACTATTACACAAATACCTCAGCTACGTGCAAGAGTAAACAGGATAGGTTTTTACAGTGTAAAAAGAACAGAAAAAAAACCCACCAAAACCCAAACTCATTCCTGAAGGGGTAATAGAAACTGTTTACTCTGATTTCTTCTGAGCTGATAGCAGCACTGAGAGTGAAGAATTAGGCTGTGAGATCAGAGATTTCATGTCTGCTGCATACAGTCAAAAAGTGACCTACTAAAATGACTTCTGAGTGTATCCAGTTATATAATTATATAAAGTATCCCATCAAATTCATCCAGCTGCTGTTTTTCTTTCTTTAGCTTGCTTCTGGCCCAGCACCAGTTCTTTCCTGGTTCAGAAGCTCTTGGGACACAGAGAGCCTGAAAAGCCTTGAGGAGATGATCACACTGGGTCTCAGCACCTGTCCTGAATGCCCAGAACATCTCCCATCTTCACTCCAAGTTTGATCTGTGCCTTGGGTGAGCCCAGCTCACAGAATCCCTCCCTGCAAGCCTTGCCAAATGCCTGGGTTTGACTGACAAGATCACAGAGCACTGAGGAACCTGCCATGGATTTCAGGGATTCCCAAAGGGAAGGGTTAGTATCACCCTATGGGAGTTCAGGCAGGTCTAGCAAGTGAATGTGCCAGGGGAAATTCAAGTTGTTCTGTGGTGACTGTTCTTTAATAGCCACGACTCCTGTGACATGAACAAACAGGAGAGGAGCTGGGGATCTTTTTTTTCCAGTCTTCTCTCTCAATGCTCAGCATTAATCTCTGTGGTCCATACTCAGTCTCAGTCCCATGCTGCTGATCTCCCACCCAGCATCATCACAGCCCTGTCTGTCCCTCTTCTGTGTACCCCTTGCTCTAAGAACACCCTCCCTCAGGTCACTTCTGTAGTCATTTTCTCTCCTCTCACTTGACCCTTCTTTATGGCAGCAGCTCCTCCAGGCAGAACAGCCAGGGCTTAAAGCTGACATTCAGTTGTCTGAACCTTCACAGGATGTAGAGGAACAGTCTCTCCAAAAAGTACATTGCAGATTTCTGGAAACAAAGCTGAAGTAAAAGCAGCAGAGAGTGTGAAATGCCACTTTAACAGCATGGTGTGCCAAGATGTTAGGAGATAGCAACAGGACTGGGAAATGGGTTCCTTGTACTGCACCAAGGCTCTGTGTGTCCCTTCTACTATAGCTAGAAGCTGGCTGCACTAGAATACCCTGCCATGGTCAACTTTGGTGGCAGTTGCCCCAAGGAAGCTAAATACCATGAGACAATTGCCTTGTGCTTTCCTTCCAGCCCTACAGAGAAGGTTAAGCAAAGCCCAAACCCTGCTTTGCCCATAAATTCTCTGTCCTAGAGAGTGGTGACTGAAGACTTTCCAGATAGATGTTCTGGGGTAAGTTTTCAAAGTGGTGCTCAAAAGGGTCAAGTCAAAAACTAAATCCTGTTATTTGTTAGAAAGATTTGTGTGTACACCTCCCACATTCACTGCTTTGAAATGGACCCCTTAATGTCTGGAGGGGATACAAAGCCTGTGGCTCCTCTAGGGTTTCAGAAGGAGGAAGAAAGGCCATGACCTTTAATAGAGATTATTCTGCAGAAACAGGACGACTTGCCTTTGCACAATCTTTCACAAAACAAGCTTGACAAAAGGTGCAAAGCAGAAATCTACTAAAAAAACAGTTCCTGAAGAGCTGTGAAGAATCAAGGAGGACCTTGAACTCATTACATGCAGTGATGGAAAATCTCTGATCAAGAGGTTTAGGCCAGAGATGGTTTCACTCCCAGCACCCAGCCTCTCTGGATTGCCAGATCTAGAGGCATATTTAGTATAATGAGTCCAATTACATCTGCCAACTCTGGTGAAAATCAGTTCAAACTCATTTCTGAATTGCTTCTTTCCACATGAATATCATTCATATCTAATTTTCATCAATATCAGGGAGATTCAGAAAGAGGTTCATCAAGAAGAGATGAGTTGGGCAGGGAGGGGTGAGAAAACTCTGCTATTTCAGCAAAACAGAAACCATGGGAGCAGATTAATTTGGGCAAATTTCCCATTAAAACCAAGCCAAAGCTTTTTGAAACTGTCCAAGTGTCCTTTCCAAACTATGATGAAGAAACGAGCTGCTCTGGATTGCAATCTTCTGCTTCTCCAGTGTAAATGAACATATATTCAAATACAAGGTCAAAGGTGAAATCAGAACTGCCCAAGTTTAATAAAATTAATTGCCTTGATCCCACAGATAGGATTAGTGCCAGGAAACCTCCACACTTGCTTCCTGTGGGAAGTGAGAGTGCAGGACTCTGCTAGAGATGTCCTAGGTCCCTTCCAACCCCTAATATCTATGAATCTATGAATATCAAGCCATATGGATGGTGAAGTGAGACAGGTAATAACTGCATTAAAATACTGCCAAGTGTCTTCAGAAAACTGGAGTGACTTACAGTAATAGGAGGAAAGACAGAAAGGTGGAAAGAAAGACAGAAAGATGGAAAGAAAGACAGACAGAAAGGTGTTCTTATTACATTTGCCTACCAATAGACACATCAGAAAATATACATCATTTAGCACTATTTTTTAATATCTGAATTTTAATATATTTTACACATGTCTAATTTCTTGTCCCATCCTATAGGCAGAGGTCAGAAATGTCAGCTGAATGAATAAATGAGCACTGAAACAAACATCCCCCATCCCTGATGATCCCAGGGAAAGGAACAAGACTTACCATTTGGAGAGTTCTTAAACAGTTCCATGTCCTTTCAGGGTTTGGTTTCAGGAGAGGTCACTTGGTGAGGAACAAGTTTCACATTTGCACATCTGATGGGTTTTGAAAAAGAAGGAAAAAAAATCCATGTATATAATATTTTTATGAAAACCTTCTGGCTTAATTAGGTTTTTTTTTTACCCCAAGCATTCCACTCTTTATTAGACACAAGTATTTACCCATCTTCACTTCCAACCTAACTTGGGCACTCATCTTCCCCAGCTATATTTGCTGGAAGAACACAAATAATCTGTTCCAATTTGATATGACAAACTGTATGTTTCCTCTTGGCAATAATCCAGATTCCACTGGAGGCAACACAAGAAAAAGAAAACCTTGAATACATTATGAGAACCTTTATCATGGAGCAAATATTGCCCTGGAACTTGTACTAGTTCACTTCCTAAGCAGCACTGGTGTTCAGATCACTTGTTCTCCTCCAGCTGGACAGAAGAGAAGTAAGAGAATCATTATAGAATTATAAATGTTGGAAAAGACCTCTAAGGTAATCAACCCAATCAAGCTCATCAAGCTCACTAAGCTGATGGATGGATTGATGGTTGGATGGATGGGTAGATAGATAGATAGATAGATAGATAGATAGATAGATAGATAGATAGATATTTTGACTGAGATAATATCCTAATTTCCCATTCACAGCTGGAGATCTATGTTCTTTACCTGGAAATCCAGGGTTTGCTCCACAGTAGTTGCCATATTTCAGTGGGCACAGGTGGGAGATGACACATGGGAGCAGAATACTGTCATTCTGGTTCAGCACTTGCAGGTGAAGGGAGCTGCTGTATATAAACAGGTCATATTAGCATTTCAGATCACTTTAAACTGTAGGAACTATGAGAAAACTGAATAGCAACAAACCCCTACTTCCAAAGATGTTCCTTAATGTAAAAGTATTTCTGAGGTGGCATTGAAATCAAAGTGTAGTTGTGCAATTTAAAAGTGGATTTCAAACTCTTTGAGTTCATCAAGAATTTACAGGTGTCATGATCATGGCACTTTGACCATGAGCAGAAGAGGAAAAGCAATGTAAAACTCACATATTATGTAAAAGCAGAAATAAAACCAACCAAAAAAAGGAACTACAAGTACATTGCAATGAAGCTGAAGGTGACAATGAAGTGAGCAGCAGCAAAACATTACTTTTGTAATTGTTTTCATTAACACAATAGCAGAAAAAGAGGGTCCCCTCCCCAGATCATCATCATTCAGGTGGGGAAAAAAAATAATTAATTAAAATCTTGAGGAGAAATCCCTTCAAACCATCATGAAAAGGTGCACACACAGCCTTGGTACAGTGCAGTGAGATTAAAAAAGATGTCATGTAGCCATGGCAGCCACATCTGTGACCCATATGGTGCATGTAACAAGAGCACATGCCCATACCTAAAGAGAACATTATATGCTGTGTAAGGCTAGGGCAAATGTAAAAGTGAAGTAGAACACCTTCACATTACAAACACAGTTTGTTATTTGTGTCACATCAAAGAAAGAGGCTCTAGGAATTATTGCCCTCTGAAGTCATTTAATTATGATTAAGTGAACTAAGAACTAATGTAAATGGTATTTTATACCCCAGTGAATTAAAGTATGAGATCTAGTCAAGGTGAATAAGATTTACAGCCAAAATTCATGCAACCTTACAGTAATTTCATGACACTTTTACTACTAGCCTAGACATTTCAGTTCTTGAAATAATTAAAAGTACATAAGCAAATTTTATTCTTTGGATGCTTACAGTAAACCACTGACAGCAAAGTGAAGAGGCTGCTTCCCCAGGGATTTATGCACTTCTGCTTTTATTAGGAAAGGGACAAAGATAATGCAGGACAAACACAACCTCCAGAGCTTACTACGAAGAAAAAACCAACAACAGAATAGAAAATGAGAAAGAAAGAGAAAGAAGTAAGCATAGCAGGATGCTTTCAGACCTCTTTGATTTGGACTAAATCTTACCCAGATTAAAGCCTCAAGACCCATCTCTGTCTAATCCCAAACAACTGTCTGCTAAAGAGCACATTTGTTGAGACCTGGTGCAAAATATGAGTAAAGTCAGCCAAGTCATTTTCAAGCTACTAAGAGTCTTCTCACAGATTTTTACCTCTCAGGAAAACTATTCCCAGGTATTTGCCTTCAAAGAGAATTAAAAGTATCCAAGAAGAAATGTATAATGTATTGATGAATAGTTCTGTTTCACAGCTTTTCCAGCTGGAAGTAAACTCATTTTCCAGTGACAACTGTTAATCCACTCTCTCCTAGAGTCTCTGTTTGAAAAGCACCAGGTAAAGAGCAGAAACTTGGCTGCCAGAAGAAAGTACCAGATGGCTGCTGGGATGGGGAAAAAAAAATTGAAGAGCAGAAACCAGTGAAATGTGAGTTGTAGAAATAAGGATCAAATCACAATCAAAATGTAAGTAGAGAAGCAGAGCCTTCAGATTTTAACAGCAGCCATGTTAGCACCACAGCATCTACCCAAGGGCTCAACCTGAGGGTCTCCAGAGGCCTTTAAAATGCAAAACAGCATCAAGGAATTGCATCCATTAGATGTGTGAAGGGTGCTCTTTGCACAGCCATGCACACTGGGACAAACCCCTACCCAAGGTGTGTAAAGCTGAATGCTCAGGCCATGTGTCTCTCACCTTTTAACTGTGAACTTTTTCAGTCTCTTAAAAAAAACCCAACTTTAAAATTCCCAAAGATCTCTTTGGGAATGAAAGGGATCAGAATTCACAGGCTATAAAAGCAGCAGTGATATAAACATTTGTGCTGTGGCAGTTGACATTGTCTTTAGTAGAGAATGGTGTGGAAGAAAAGGAACTCTGGGACCAAAATTTAGCTCTAAAGGTAAAGCTTCTAACTGACTTAGGAACAGCAAATGAGAGAGTCTGGGTTACAGAGCACAGCACTGCAAAACCCTTCAAGAATATCCCCTTTTTCCTTTGCCTTTCCTTCCATTAGATGATCCTCAACCTCACTGGTCTGAGAGACTTCATTAAAAAATTCCAGTTGAACTGAACTAGCTGAATCTGCCTGCCAGTGAAATTGCTTTTGCTGAGAAGTCTGTGTAAAAGAGCAGCACCTGGAGACAGTAGATTGCTCAGGTGATTGGTAACAGGCTAGGGAATATTTAACCTCTGGGGTATTGGCTTAAATCCAGAGTCAGGACCAAAGTGGAAGCATCAGTGTCTCAGGCAGGCTGCCCACAGACACCTTCCCAGATGACACCCCTTCCCAGACTTCTGTGGGGGCACTTTCTCCTCTCTCCATCCAGGCTGAGACCATGACCAGCTGGAAGGCTCCAATTTAGACTTGTGCCAAACGTTCTGCCAACACAAAACAAAAGGTTTAGTGAAACTACAGGAGCAACCCTCAGGTTTTTCAGAGAGCTGACACTTAGGCTGGTGATGTTGCTGTTGAGATGACACAAATGACAGAACCTCTGTGTGCCCAGAGCATGAAGATGATTTGCAGTCATGCCAACAACCTTCTATTTCCCCCCAGCTGAATCTTGAAGGATCAAAAATCCAACTAAAAAAATCATAATAATTAATAAACACAAAGAAAATCATTTTAATGGAGATGTAAAGGGAGTAAAGGTAGAAATGATCAAAACTAAACCAATAAAACAAACCAAACCCCAAGCCAAATAAAACCAAGCCAAACAACACAATGGAAGTTTAGTCTGTTTGAAACAAAAGCCTTTCCCCTGCACCTTTTCCCATAGGCAGCAGCAGCTGCTGTCTGCTCCTTCCCTGGGATGGTGTCAGGAGGAAAATTCCTGGGCCACTCCCTTCCCTCCTCCTGGGTTATCGTTGTCCACAGCAGATTTCTTCACACCCCTCATTAAGCCTGATCCTCTTAGTCTTTGAGCAAAGACAAAACGATTCCCTTTGCTGTTTTGTAGCAGCATTCATCTCCATGCAAATGCAGGGACTCCCTCTGTTAGTGACTCCCAGCTTAGCAGCTCTGTGGCTGGGTAGGATCAGGGAGAGCACAGCTGGAGAAATAAAACCCGTGTAAATAGCTGGAAAGATAGGTAAAAGTCTGGGCAGGGAGCCAAAAACACTAAACTACAGACTCTCAACATCTGCTTCAGGGTGGATTCCAAGAAAGAGAGAAAGACAGAAAAAGAAAGACAGAAAGAAAGGATTGATTTCTCTGACTATTTTTTACAGAAGGGTTTTGTTTGCTTTTTGGTTTAATTCGACAAAAATTTTACTCAGTGATTGTGGTTTCATTTCTGCACCATCCTGTTGCTTCACTGTTTTCCTCAGAAGGAAGCTGTGCCTTGGACAGGAGTTGTGAGCAGCCCCCAGGTTCATACTTCTATTATTTTATTGTGATAAAAGCAAATTGCAGATCAAAACCTTTAAACCTTATTATCCAGCCTCTCTGTTGTGAGCAGGACTGGGCTTATGACACATGCATGAGAATCCTCTACTGATTTCATGATTTTTTCAGGCTAAAAGAGCTAATCCTGTCAGCTCCTCAGCTTGGCTGAGCACTACAGACTCCAGAGAGAAGCCCACGCTGCCAAGTACCCACATGAGGCACCCAGGACTCCACCTCTGTGTGAAGAGGAGGTTTTTTTTGTCTGCTTTGAATGGTTTTATTAGCTGGGAGCTTCTGCTGAGGAGTTCAGAGACATCCTTTTCAGAAGCTCATACAAGACTGAAAAATCCTAAAAGCCCTGTGTTTTTCAGGGCTGTTTTTACCCTTAACATACCTGAGCTGGATTCACACTCCTGCCAAGGCTCCATGTTCAATCAGCATCCAATCCACACGTGACTGCCTGGTCTGGCCACAGCACAGCCCCAGGATATCAACAACAAGATGTTTGGATCATCCTTCCTCCACCTTGCTCAACAGGGAGCTGCAGATGCTCTTCTGACAGATGGCTTTGCCTCTAGAAAAATCTTAGTGCTGTCAGGTCTCAATCAGGGAGCACCCTGGGTCTGGGTGTCTCTAATCACCAGGGAGTTTTGCTTTGAAGCATAAAGCAAGTGGTAGCAGGTCCTGCTGGTCCCCCCCTGCTCCCACACCAGCTCCTTCTGGTACCAAGGGGTACCAAGCTGCCTGGCAGCTGCCTACCTGCCATTGCAGGTAGGACTCTGTCCCTCCAGAGGCATCCAGACCTCCCAGACTCTTGCTGGGCTCACTCCTAAGAAGAATTAAATGCACAAAGGAGATAATGAGAAGCCCTGCAAAGTCTCCAAACACTTTTTTTGCCTATTTTGTGCTTCAACACTGCCTCACTTGGGGCTGAGCCAGGAGTGTTTGTGTGCTTTCCAAGTGTTATTAGACACATAAAAACACTCTAAGGGTAAAAAACAACATTCACGTGGGGTTATTGTGTGATTCTCCTGCCCAAAGACTAATCCCCACCCCTTTACCTCTAGGCAATTTTCTCTCTCAAAACTTCAGGCAAGTGGTCAGGACTTGGCAGCCAGTGAGTGCACAGCCAGGCTGGACACAACCATCTCACTTCTCTGCTGTGCCAGGGGCACCAAAGAATTGAGTGCCATCAGAAGCTGCCAGAAGCTAGTGGCTTCCAGGCAGTGCATGCTGGCATGGCTGAGAGTTTTCTCTCTTAACCTGCAAGGAGCATGTGCTAAGGGAGGCAGTGACACTGCTGCAGTGGGGATCCCATTAGGGCAGGGATGGGCAATGTGAGGAGCTAAATTCTGTCCCTCAGAACCCAAGGCCCTGAAGCTACAAACAGTAGCTGAAGTTCTGTACAATTAACTCTTGAGGATTGGAGCCTAAGGGCAGTCATTGCAAATGCATAGCATCCAAACCTGAATCCTTCTCTTGAAGCTCTCATGAAATGATGCCAGTTTCCAGGACTAGCCTTCCTACCTGCTCAGAGCCAAATAAAGCAGGAGGATCAGCTGTCTCCCCCAGCCTGCCCTGCTCCAGCCCCTGTCACCTCCTGTCTCCCTTTGCATCAAGTCCTGCCTTTGAGCTGACCCTTCAGAGAGCACATGGAGCTCTCTAGACCACCAGAAAACAACAGACTTTCACTCTGGAAATACTTGACTGATGTTCCACTGCCCCGGGCAGAAGAAAGAGAATAAAGCAGCTTGCTGCATAGTTGACAAAGCAGGAGTGCTTTGAAAAAATGACTGATAGGCCCTCCACCCCATACCTTTGTGCTACCCACATCAGTGTGAGTGCACATGTTCACACCCGGGCACCCAAATCACACACTGAACTGAGGGAACAGTCACAACCCAGGGAGGCAACTCCAAACCAAGCAGAATTTCCTTCTGAGTTACCCTGACAACACTTGATCATGAAAGGGACAGAGAAATGGCACAAAGTGCCCAGATCCAACCCAGAATCTTTTACCCTATCTCCCATAGCTGTTAGATTCTGCTGCAAACCCAGTAATCTGGCAGAAAAGGAACTCCAGAAAACAGGACAGGACAGAAAGTTTTTACCTGAATTTCTTTCTGATGAGTTTGGAACTTCTGGGTTGGTCTGGAGATCTCAGGTACCTGCTGATATCTAATAATGGGGGTAAGGAGGAGAGGGGAAATGTCTAAATCCAGCCTCCTTGCCAGGCAGAAGGAATGAAAGCATTTCACAAGCATTTACATTAGACTAGGTAAAATTCTAGCATTGTACAGAACTCATTGTTGCAGCCCATGGGATGCTTGTAAAGATGAAACGTGACAGTCAAAAGCCCATCTCATGTCCTTCCTTGGGCCAGCTCTTACTTTAAGAGCAGATTTCTACACACAGAAATGCTGATGAGACAGCACAGCTTCCTCCTGGGCAAGGAAAGCAACACACCAAGTCAGTGAAGCTCAAGGGAAAGTCACTTTTTTTTTTTTCACTGCATCTCAGCCCTCTGGCTTTTCACCACCTGGACACCAGCTCTGAAGCAATGACCTCATCATTTATCATTTTACCTTTCAGTGCTTTACTTAATACATGACCTGCTCAGTAAAATATTTGCAGACTTGGTACTCTGGTACTTTATCCCATTACAAAGGCACGCATAACATTTCACATCTCTTTCATGCAGGTGGTCCTCTGCTCTCACTCAGGGCCAAACAGAATCTGAAGTTAGGTGGGTTCAGCAGTGTAGGTGAAGGCATCTGAACTGAGGGGAGGGAGGGTGGTAACTGCAGATGCCAAGCATGGCTATACATTTCAAAGATAGTGCTAATTTATTTATTTGGCTTACAGTGACCAAATCCATCTGTCCAGTACAGATGATCAACCACAAGATGTCTGAGAATCACTGAGAATCAGCTTGTTGGGGTTTTTTTTTCAATTCAAATTGTTCACATATGTACCAAGGAGCCAAAGGAAGGTGTATTAAAAATGGTCCTGTTCCTACAGGCAATTCCACTCCATTAAATATTAGTATTCCTGTCTGAGAAACAGAAGAGAGGAAAAGAAATAAAGAAGAATCTATAGATCAGATGCTTTTATGTTCCCAGTTTATTTCTTGCATGTCTAATGGTGAAAAAAGTAATGCCTTTTTAGCTCATTTCTGCTTTTTTTTCCCCCCCTCTCCATTCCACTAAACTATTTCCTGTGCTAGATAATCTCCCTCACCATAGTTTTATACTGGATGATCTAGCTGCAAATGTCTCCAGACACAGCAATTTGGATTTACAAGCAGCAAAGAGAAGGCATCAATGGAAGTACCCAGACAGCAGAGGTCCAGCACAGGCAGGCAGGAGGCATTTCTCTCTTGCACAACTGGTTTTCATTTCTATTTCTACCCTCACTGAGAAGATAGATGGGAAATGTGGTGCTTACAGCCCCCAGTGCTGATAGGTCCTGGGAATGTTGCCACCTCCAGAGATGACACTGGAACCTGCAGGGACTGGGTCACACGTGGGTCTCTCCCAAAGGAAACCTGCCCTTTAGAAAAGAAACACAGCAAAGAAGAGTTGGGAAGAAGATTTCCTCTGCAGTCCAGCTTTCTGTAACACAGCCCTCCAGTTGTGGTGCAGAGCCTGTCAGGAGAGTAAAAGGGCAGCTCCAAACACACACAGGTGACAGGATCCAAGTTGGAAAAAGCACTTTACAGAGCCCTTTATTATGAGAGGTTGCTAAGGAAATTGTTGGGTCTGCAGTGACTGACTTACTAATCTTTCTCTTTTTTTTTTTTTTCAAAGACTCAGCTATTGTGCTCTCAAATTAAGATTTGGCTTCAGCTTTTAGAAAGCCATGAATAATAATAAAACCATATTGCTGCACATATGACTTATGATTAAGCAGCTCTCTGGGTTATATACAGAGGAAATGTCTGAAAAGGCACTGGCTGACACTTATCAGACTTTGGAAATGGAAATTACAGCAAAAGAGAGTAAATTAGCCAAGAATTTTAAAAGAAACAGGATACACTGATCAAATAGATGACATCAAATGAAAACCCCAGATCAGGAACCAATGCAAAAAGAGCTCAGGAAGACAAGCTAGCAAGCTGGTGACATCATAGTTGTGTGTGTGCTGTGTCACTCAGCCACATGCTGCTGGTTCCATTACAGACAGAAAGCACAGGACCTGGAGCTCCAGGGGTTTTGTCTCTGTTGTGGATTATCAGCTTTGCAGGGCTTTGCAGATTAGTGAAGCCAGTCAGTCCCCATTCATAATTCTGCTGCTCAAATCCTACTTCAAGTCAGCTTTGGAAGGTTGTGCTTCCCAATAGTCTGCTGATTGTGAAGAAAAGAACAGGGTGTTTTGCAAGACATGAGCTAATGAGTCATGCTGTTTGTGTTTCCCAAATAAATTAATAACAACAACTAACAATTCATTCCTGGAGTTCCTGAGTGCCCACAGTTCCAGCCGACTGCAGCAGGAGCCAGAAATGCTCTGCAGCTTTGAAAATAAAACCCATCCTCTGTGCTCCAGCAGGAATTGCCACGGGTGAATCTGATCATGGTGAAAGGTGACATTGAGAATCTTTGGAAGCCAAAGTGGAAAACTAAAAATCCCAAACCAGTAAAGCACAATCAGCTTATTACAGAACACAGCCTTTGGAGATTATTGCTCCTTTTACCTGTGCAGCTTGCCACGTTCTAGATGTGTTCATGTTCTTGGCATTGACAACATCATCACCACAATGATTAATTACCAGTCCTGCCAGACAGATTATTGACAGCCTTGGCAGAGTGATCCGAGGAGAAAAATGCTTTCTGAAACCACCAGCACCTGGGAAGAAAAGCTGGAACCTGAATTCCTGTCCTGGATGAAATCTGTTTTAAATGTGTGCAGGCACACTTGGTACCTCCAGCAGATCTTTGTGCAAGGGTCTCAGAGGGGGTTGGTTTGTTTGGGGATTGGTTTTTTTGGGTGGTTTTTCTTTGTTATTTGTTGACAGGTTGGGTGTTAGCATTCCTTGCATGGGGAGAGAGAAGAGGTGGCTCAGGATGGTGCACAGCTTTGCCCAGCACAAAGCATTGCAGTGAAAACAGCAGCAGCAGCTTCCCATGCTGGGCTCCAGCTTGCAACCTCCCATCATCCATACTGGGACTGGGACTGCTGGGTGAACAGCTCCTGAGACTTCCATCTGGGGGACACAGAGCAACATTAAAGTCACTTTGGCTTCTGCAGCTGCTAACCAAGTGCCCTAGCTCTGTCCTGAAGAGAAACACCTCAAGCCAAGAACTCTTAGCACTGAGCTAAGTCAAGGAAGAAGAGGAATGGAGTCAGCCAGTGAGCCTGGATGGTGGGTGAGGACAGCAGGGCTGCTGAAGTGAGGGCAGCCAGCAGTTCACCTCTGTGGGGAGAGGAAGGTAGCACAGCAAGGGTTATATAAGCAAAGTCACTTCTGGAATGTGCAGAATGTACACAGAGGGTGTGCCCAGAGCCAGGGCAGCGCCAGGGGCTGGGGGGAAGAGTCTCCCTGTGCAGCAGGTTGCCTGATAAAAGGTGTTTCCAAACTGCAGCCTGTGTTCTCTGCCCTTGCATTCAAAGGCCCAGCAGTCACTAGATACTACAGTGGACAGTACAGGGTGTTACTTCATGCTGGTAAAATAACCTGAAATAAAATAGTCAGGGTTACTCCAGAGCCCTCGTTCCCCCTCCTGCACCAGGCAAGACCCCTGCAGTTGTTGGCAGCAAAGTGCAGGCAAGAGACAGAAGAAAAAGCTTCAGACTATTTCCCAAGCCATCTGTTTCTCTGCTCTTGCTGCTCTGGATTTTTCCCATGACTAATTAACACTCACCCCTAAAACCTACCCAAAACCTCAAGCAAATAAAGGGGGGAAAAGGGAATATTTTGATTTTCAGTGAGTCTGCTCTAACCACTGTAATGCCCATTTTGTTTTCCTCCTGAGATGCCACTTGAAACCACCAACTCCAAGTGGCAAAGATATTAAAAGTAAGCCCACTTTAAATTTACAGATGTTTGTAAAGCAAGTGCTCATGAAATCATGGGATAAAATGTTATCCTAATGCACATACCCAAGGATCAGTGGAAATTTGTGTGTGGAATGCATTTGCTAAATACTGGGCTTTGCAGACCTGCTATGACCATGCAAGTGTGTGTGAGTGTCCTCTGATTCCAGTGCTAAATCAGCCAGGGACACAACTCCAATCCCTCCTGCTCAGCCATGGGGCTGGATCCTGCAAGAAAACTGAGGGGAACTATCTACAGTGGTGCTTGAATTAGCTCTACTGATCAGAACTAATTAGAAGAGCAGTTCACACGTTGAATGTCAAAGATGAATCCTCAGAGGAAATATAATACATGAAACACATGTTTCAGACATGCTGTTCAAAACAAACCTGGAAAAAAAAAAAAACCAAGGTCAAGGGACCTGGAATATTTCTCACAGAGATTCTGCAAGCTCAGTAGTGAAATAGAGTTAAAAGAAATGATGTGGTTTCAAATTTCCTGCTGCACAGCTACAAACTACAGAAGAATCTGGGTCTTCAGGAGTACCCTGCCCACAGCAGGACAAATGTGTCTGGAGAAATACACAAAGAAGAGCAAAAACTAGCAGATGTTGTTTCAAGTCTAGCCCAGGACTTCCTTTCTGTTCCACAACATCAAGCAGCCTGTTCTTCAGGAGCAGGAATTTGGATGGACTCACTGCACTGCTCTGTACAGAGGGATTGTGAGACCACCCCCCACACACATCCCCCAGCAGCAGGAGGACACAGACAAGCAGATGTGTGGATGTCTCAAGCAGTGTCACCCCAGCTCTGGGCAGCCCTCAGCACAGGACTGGGGCCCTGAAACCAGACACAGTTCCCAGAGTGTAGTTCATTTTGCAGGTCCAAAGCTTCCCAGAATTCCAGATGGAAGAATTTCCACTCTTGTTTGCAAGAAGGATTGCTCACTGTGCATCCAGCTTCTGTTAGAAAAGGGATCCCCACTTCTTCTGGAAACTTCATATTCTCAAGTACCATTTTTCATAGAAATGGCCTCAGAAAAAGCAATAAAACCTTTAGATGGGAGGGGATTTTTTTCATGTTGCTAGAAACACTTCAGCACAATTCTGATTCACCAGCACCTCAGGAAAGGCTGCCCATAATACACTGAAAGCCAGCTTGGGCTTGAAGCCAGCAAAGCACTTCAGCATGATTTCAGCTTGAAGCTCAGGCATTGTACTGCTGACTTGGGTGAGATAACTTACAAATCATGACAATTAAACAGCTTCAATGGCTCATTAGCTTAGAGCCTTGCTGTGACCTTCCTAGAACCAGGATCACAGCTCCCAGCTAGACCATCCTGAGTTTATCAAGCCCTGCCACGTTGACCCAACCTGAGGAAGGCCCTACAGATGAGCTCCAGGTGGAGTGGGATGGGAATGGACAATACTTGCAAAGGGCCTTCAGCAGGGGCCTTTGTATTCCAGAGTCTCTTATCCCAGTGTAGGTGAGAGGATACTTTATACATCCCAGGAGGAAAATAACTTCGTCAGAGAGCTCTCAAAGAAAGATAAAGAGTACAGACAGGAAAGCTATTGTGCATAAATCCAGGTGGAATCATAAGTCTTTCACAAAATGCTGAAAGAAGAAATCCCCCCTCCCACAGACTAGAGAAAAAAGATGTGGTTCCCATCCCCAGCTGAGTGGCAAAGCAACTTCCCACATCGTCACATCTGCCTCCCTCTCCCCCTGCTCCCTTCACTTCTGCCATGAGAGCAAACACAAGAGGGGGCAGGGGCAGCACACACACAGCAGCAGGGCAGGGGAAAAAAAGGAGGGAAGAGAGGATTTGTACCTTAGATGTTTGGCTCCAGCCTTCCTCACGTTTACATGCCTCTGAACACTTGCTGTTTCTTTCTGCATTCTTCGCCCTCTGATTTATTTGCACCTTCTGCTTCTCAGATCTTCTGCCAGGCTGCTTGTTTAATTCTACTTGGTGCACTGCAAACACCATTGTTGTCATCCAAATCCATCCTTGAACGTAATAAAAACCTCAAAATAACTCAGACAACCAGTTTTCCATCCTTTGGCCTCACTTGTAGTGGAGTATAAAAGCCAGTATTTGGGAGCTCTAATAGTTTACACAGGATCAGTCCTGGGTACACTGAATTTTAGTAGGCAGGGGAGGTCTTTCCTTCCTTACCCATCTTCTCCTTCCATCAGTTCAGACTCCTTGGAGTCCCTCCAGTCCCTCCAGCCTGTGAGCTCTTCTTCCACTGTAATCCATGAGGGATGAGGGAAGAGTCAGTGGTGATGTAGCAGGGCACTCTGGTTACAGATTTCCTGTTAAGTCTCCTCTCCATTCAAACTCTGAAGAGGAAAAAAAAGGAGAAGAAAATAAATAAAGACTAATAAAAAAATAACAAACCAACCAAAACTAAACAAACAAACAAAAAACCAACAGAAACAACAGGGGAAGCAAAAGAAACATGATAAACCCAGCATGTTCCCCAACCAGCATTGCCATTATACCCTCATCCTCAACTTTTCCCCCCCAGAGATGAGAAGGGCTCTGAAAAGACTAAACATTCTTTTCCTGCAGATCAGATATCCATCCTCAACTGGGATGGAGGGGAGCTAAAGTGAATAACCACAGCAGCCCATGCCACTAAGGCAGTCAAGTGTTCATTTCATGCATCAGAGGGAACAAAAGGGCAAGGTTGTTCTGTCTGAGGGGCCAGACAATCCCTCTCAACCTGCAGCTTCTGGTGCCAGCTCTGCACGGGCTGAGTCTGCAGCATGATGAAGATTGTGAGCACAGGCAGGTGAAGACACCCAGAGGATGACACAACATGGGCACAGGATCATGGGCAGCCAGGCAAGCTTCTCATTTTTAAATGCTCTTTTTTGTGCATTATTTTAGAGAGGGTGCTGAAAGAAGGAATCACTAAAAGAAAGAATGAGAGTATCTAAAGCACTCACAGAGCAGCAGAGACTCTGCTTAGTTTTCTTACAAGCCAGTCTCAAAACTTCACAACAACAGCAAAAATCCTGAAAATGACAATAAAGAATTCATCTTTTCTTGCTGGCTTTGTCCACTCTGTCATTTTTTTTCACTGATTACTCTTCAGTCTTTTTCATTTCCTTGATTTGAAAGAGATGGCAAATAAATCTCATGAGGTGAGTTTAAACAGCACATCAGTGAGAAAAATAGTCACTTAAAATACATGCAAAACAGACTGGGACTAGAATCATTTTTGAAGCTGTTCTAGCTTTTAAGGACTATTTTAAACCTTTTCTTACATTCTCAAGGACTCCTTTCCATTATTTTATTTTTTTTCAGATAGAATTTACAATGATTCCTACCATTTATGTGATCCAGTAGCACTTCTAAATTAGAAAACCAGACTGGGGCTTCAACAGCCTGTCTGAGTATCACCCAATCTCAGCCCCTCTGCTCTGACAAAGCCCTGGCTGAGAGATAAAGAAGAAACACCTACCTGCTTGCTAAGAGCTGCTGGTGCCAACTCTGCCTTCCCCTTACTGTTACACACCAAGCACAAGGTAGAAAGCATGTTAATGCTGTCACTAGAGAGAGCTTCTGCAAAGCCAGGTGAGAGAAACCAATCAGAAAAGTAACAATTAATGCTGCTTTAGCAAAGAATTAATTGTCTAGAATAGACACAGGGTGCTTTCTAGTTTGTAGGTAAGATGTTATTGTAGCAGTGTTTTAAAAGAGCTTAACAACAACAATTGTGATTGAGCCCAAAATATGTTAAGCATTCACTTTTTACATTCAGGATCTCACTTGATTTGCTGCTTTGGGGGGAAGCCAAATGGTAGTTTTCTGATTCACTTTTTATACCAGGTTTGCTTTTTAGCTCTGACACTAAACACAGTAGGATCAAGTTTATATAAAAAAAAAAATAAAATAGTTTCCAGGCTTGTGGATCCATTTTCCAATTCATAGATATTCTCACTCCTATCAGACTCTGTCAAAAGAAAGCCAGAAAGCAAAGTCTAACCCATATTTTAGTCCTAAGATATCTACCAGTAGTCCTTTAATCCTGAAAGACAAAACCACAGTGAGATCACTCCATGTATGAAGAGCAAAAAGCCCTCCTAAAATAAAGCCTGAAAACTGTGGGGGTTTTTCCTGAGTATTTTCTTGTGCCCTGAAAAAGCTGATTGCATCAGAATGGCTGAGACTCGAGCAAAAGCTCTTTTGACCTCAGCAGAAAAATTATCCTGTCATTTGAAAAAGCACTGTAAAAAAAAACCTCTGGCTGCTCTTTCCCATGCCAGTGTTTCTGTCCTCTCAGAACTGCTTAGGAGGGATGCTCTTCCTTATTTTATCTGCCATCAATAAGGGGGAAAGGACAGAGAAGAAAGTAATGCACAGAGCTGCCTCTCCACAGCTCTGGAATCCTTTGAAGCCCCTCAAAGCTTTCACTGAAAGGCAGGTTTTTGCACTTGGACTGGGCTGATATCCCTGAACCATAATATTTACATTCTTTCTCTTTTATATTGCTTTCCTCAGCACTTTAATGAGACACTTAAAAATAGAAGGTGAGACACTGTAAGTAGACAGAGAGCTATTTAGTGCTCCCCACGGCGTGTCCATGCCTCCTGCTTTTTGATGAGTAGGGAAAATGCCTCCTGGGTCAGCTGGGGCACCTCTTCCAACTGCTGCCAGTGGGAGATGACTGCACTGCACCTCTCCACACTGGCTCACACCCCAGAGCCTGCAGGATGCCCTGCACAGGTTATGTAATGCAGGCTGCAGGGAGCTCTGTGGAGCTTACCCACTTGGAAAACTCCATTGTCTCTTCTCCCTCAGTTAATCTGCTTTTCCTGCCACTTGGCATGCTGCCCATGGATGGTCTGGGAGGTGAGCTGGCATTGCAGCTCTGCTTCAGGAATTTGCTCTTTCATCATTCATGTTGCCACTAGTTTTTTATCAAGCAATTTGAGTTGTCTTCTTGGTGTCACTTTCCTAACATCACCTCATAATCTCTGGAATACCTCAGTCTACTAGAGAAATAATAACAAATTTCATTCTGATTAAGGCCTTTCATCCCACAGAGATCCCTGCATGTGTGTTGTGCTTCATCCAAGGAATCTCCAAATTCTGGCATGGCAAGAGCAAAGCCTGTCACCCTTCTGGCTGCCTTTTCACCTTCCTCCACAAGTCCTGTGACACAAATCATCCCTGTGCAGTGTCAGAAGGAGGTCATTTCTTAAGAGTCCTCTGAAGAATTTCTCTTCTGTGGTGCTCAGGGGGGTGTTTACTGGGCCTAGAAAAAGAAATGCAAGATGTTACTGTCTCCACAAAAGGAAGTTCTTGGGTGAAATGCCATCATTTCTTCATAAACTGCATTTCCAGAGCTTAGAAAGCAGCAAGGTTAGAAGGCATCTGATGGGGTTTTCATTTCAAAAGCATTTCTTTTCTACCAACAATGTGAAATCCATTTAACTGCATTTCAGCTGTGAAAAGGCAAAGGGGACTAAATGATTTCACTAATGTAACTTGATTTTGAAAAGTCCAAATACTTGGCCTATTTTTTCACATTACAAATAAAGATTCCTCTCATCTTTTAGCCATTCTGCTACCTGTGCAGAGGGTTTTGTTTGTTCACATTCTTTTGCTTACAGAAACCAACAGAGCCACCTCTACCCAGGCTTCACAGGATCATTTGTGTGGTTTTTGTAACATAGAAAACAACAGACACAGGAAAAAAAAAAGAAAAAAAAGAAGAGTAATAAAAGCTTCCTCTGATGAAAACAAAACCTCCACTTATTATTAATTACACTTTACATGTAGAATAGACACAATACTGGAACAAATTGGTTACTTGGGTACTAATAACACTCAGAATAGTTGGGTACTCAACAGACCCCACACAACAGTTAAAATATTCAGGCACAGTTGGCTGTGTCCATGGGTTCTTTAGGGTCTTTCTGGCCCTATCAGATCCAGATATCCTTGGCTTAATTTCCACTTCTATTTCTTCTAGTCTTCCCATTCTCCCTCCTTAATTTGCTTCTTCCTCACTTGATTTTGTGACTGAGTTGTTGCTGCTCTCTGTGCTTGATTAGTCTTTCATTTTCTCTGCCAAATGCCCTCTCAATTGAGATTCCTCCTGAAAAAATCATTAATTTCTCCACCTCTCTCCCCTTGCCTTTAACCTGAGCCTATGACGTGTCTCTTTTAGGCTGCAAATCTTTTCACTGGGACTTAGCACTTGCAGTGTTTATTTGTACAATATCTGATTAATTTGTAATCCTTTGAAAATTCTCAGTCATATTTTAGTAGGTCTTTTTTTTTTATTCCCCTCACACTTGGGAAGTGATAGAGTGTTTGTCTTTTCTGAAGCCAGAGAGATAAAATGGTCATCCATAACTAGATGTACAAAGCACAGTGGAAAAATGAGGTGGTTTCAGCCAGCAAAACTAATAATCAAGAACCTTTTGGCAGGTCTGAATTTTAACTTAAAGCTGCAAAATACATCATTTGAGACAGTCTCAAGTCTTGACCAAATCTTTACTGGAAATTACAGTAGCAAAACAAAGCAGAGTCTCCTGAGACAGCCTCACATCTCAGCAAACATTGTTAATCACCTGGCAGCTGAGAAGCATTTATTTCATGTCAGAGGGAATGTTCCAGATGATTCTGGAATTTGATGGAAAAGACTGTTGCCTTCAATAATATTAAAAACTCTGGCAGCACTAAGGCAATGTCAAGCTTGCTGGGCCCAAAATATGATTTCTCCTAAAATATGATTTCCTTCTCACAGAGTTTAAATGCTGTAAGGCTCCAACTTACCCTTGTTCTTTGCAGGACCAACTGGCTGGGAATTTTACAGACAAAATCCAAACAATTCAGCATGGGGCCCCACCATAAACAAAGTCATATACCAATGCTATTTTTATTACAAAAGCTGTAAAGGTTTCCTGGAAGCTCATCTGTGAAGCTGCTGAATACTACATACCTCACCCAGGTTTCCATGATACTGCCTCCAGCTCCCTGGACTTTCCAGGAGACAGGAAGATTTTTGGAATATCCTTCTCCTGCTGCAGTAGAAGTGGTTGAGTTGAAGGTGAGTATCATTAGCCAGAGTCTCATCAATTGATGATTCTGATCAGTTCTTCTGGAGACAGCAGGAGAATCCATGCAGAGATCACTTCATCACCTTTCTGCCTTCTCCTTTCTGGGTTTTCATTTGCATGCCTGGGGAGAACAATATTGCCTTTAATAAGTGAAAGGTGTGACAAAGAGAGACTTTTTTACCCTGTGTGACAAACCAATTCCATTCTTTCTCCTCCCCATTTGACCTCCTCAGCATCAGGAGTTTCTTCTTCTGCAGTTGGCTTTGCAGTCACAGTGTCACAGCTGGGTCACCAGCTCTGACAAACAGTGGGCACACCCAACACAACACTTCTCACAAAGCTGGCCTTTCCACAGAAGTTGATGTTAATTTTCCAGACCAAGCTTGGATCAACAATATCCTACCAAATCAATCAGCTGAGGAAATAAAGAGCCCAAATCCTACCTGGACAAGCTGCATCAGAGCCATTCATCTGCTCCCCTGCCTGTCCTGCCTCCTCCCAGCCCAGCCCCACAGCAGCTTGAGATGTTCAGCTAAACAAACTCCTTTCCTCTGTTCCAAGTCTTATCTGTTAGTTACTTGCCTACAAATTTATGTGACAGTTTTTAGCATAGAGCTTTTGTCTCCCTTTCTAACATTATGCAGCCCACCCAACACTTCAGCTCCTTTACCCTCCCCTTCTCCTCCTCCAACTCCTTGCACCTTGGACTGAAATTTCCCAGAGGATCAACAACACAACATGTTCAACTCATAACAGATTGAGCATGTAATATAGGAAGCCCTGATCCTAACTGGTCCTTGGGTGCTAGCATAATACAAAGTGACACCATATATTTTGGGGGTTAAAATAAGCTTCTGATTCATGCTCCCCTGTTATTGGGCAGACCACGTGAGAGTGACAGAAATAAACTGTGTGACCTCCACATCAGCAGGGGATCTGGTTTAGGTTGTGCTCACAGAGCAGAAATGGGAGAAGGGGGAGCTAAACAAGCAGCACTTCAGACTTCAACCTTCCTCCCTCCTCCAAGCTTAGCCTGGGCTTCCTTCTAAGTTCTGTTCATTTCACAGTGTCACCCCTCACCACATTTCCAAATTCAACAAAACAAACAGCATCAGTCTAATTCTTCTTACAGTCTACAGAAGAGTGTCAGAGAGCAAGCTACTGTCAAGCAGGAGAGCTCTAAATGTCCTTTGAAACAGAGATTACTTTGTTGAATAAAAAGCATTTCAGAGCCAAGGAATGGTGGTGTTTGTTTTCTTATCTCCTTGATGAAATAGAACTAATTTCTCTTATGTTCAAAGTGATTTTGCTTGAAGAGCTCAGTTTTCAGAACTGCAACTCTTAGCATTCCCAGTAGGTTCTCCTTGCAGTTTAAACTTCTGCCAGCAAAAGACAGACAAACCTTCTGGGTGTGGGCTGAGGCACAACCAGGAGGTCTCTGAACCCCTGTGTTTCTGATGGTTCTCATCTAGGGTTATATCAGCCTAAGAGAACAAAAGCTGTGTGAAAGGAGAAAATCATTTTATCTAGAAATGAAAGCAAATCCAATCGAGGGTGATTTTCAGAGACCTTTAAAAAGTGCTGCATTGAGCAGCAGGTGCTGAAGAGGAAAGCCTTACCCAGAGCATCAGGGCCTTCCCTCCAGAGTACACATCACTGGCTTCTGGGCCTTGCTCACAAACCACAGGAGCAGCTTTTCTAGAAGAAAACAAAAAGATTTGCCTTTAACAAAACAAAACAAAGACACAACCTCCCCCCCAAAAACAACCCCTCTCTTGGGTGATGTGCTGCACTCACTGGGGCCAAGGTGCAGGTGAACTCACAGAGAGGGGCACAGAATTTGCAATGATGCTATCACAACATTGTAGGAATCATAGATAATAATAATAATAATAGCTGACTGCTGTACCTCAGGTACTTGAGAGTAAACCTGTTCAAAGCAGTAAATACACTTTTCAGAATAACCATGTTTATAAGAGAGGAATAATACCCTGAGTTGTTCCACAGTGGTGCCAAATTACACTGCCAAATGTTGGGAACCCACATAGAATATCCCACACCAGGAGCTTGTAAGAAGAGCAACTTCACAGCTGAGCCCTCTGCCTGTAGGCCTGGCCTGGCTGTGGGCCCTGTGCACTGGTGTCCCCCCTCTGTGCCAACACAACCTCCCCTGGCCCACACCACTCTGCTCCAGCACACCACACCCCCTCTGCACTGGGGCTGCACAGCTCTACTCTTCCTGGCATCCAGCAGCATCTGGGGGCCCTTCCTCATGGATCAAGGGACACTGCTGCTCTGTGGGCACCAGAACAGAAGGTCATTGCCTGATCATCACGGAGAGGCACTGAGGGAGAAGAGCAGGTCTGTGGGTCTCCCTGTGCTGGGAGCCCCTCCCTGCAGCAGCCCCTGGGAAGCCAGGCACAGGCTCCCCAGGGAGGTGGATAAAAAGGCTCCCTGGCTTCTTTTGCTCCATCCCAGCACATTCCGAGGACCCCATCCCCCCAGGGGCTTGCTGTGTGTGTTACACTCGTTTGGCTGTCTCATTAAACACTGCAGTTGGCAGCCTCCACCCGCCCCAGGCCACGGCTCCACTGTAAAGCTGTGCCAAGGTTGTGCACAGCCCAGGTCAGCTCAGGGCAGAGAAAATGCACATCCTGGAGCTGACACTGGTACACTGGGGAGACTCCAGTCACTGAGAGTACCTGTGCCAGCAGCAGAGTCCCTGGCAGTGAAGCTTCTGCTGTTTAGGAAGGTGAAGTCCCTAAAGCAGCACGACACCTGACAGTGTTGAGTGTCTCCACGGGGTGACCCTGGAGCCCCAGCAGAGCTGAACAGCTTTTGCTGGGTGCACAAGACATCCTGAGTGCAAACTGACTGTGTGCATTCCCATCTGGCTTCTCTTTGTTCACTTTCTCTTCCTGATGCACCATACCCCTCTCCAGCCTTTACTTTGGAAAAGGCTCCCAGGCGCCTGGGGATGTAACAGAAATTCTCTGTGAATTTTTCATGTTGTGTTTACAAAATACACAGGTTAAAACATGCAGTTGGAGCTTCAGTTTCTTGCAGATATCAACTATAAGAAGGCCCTTTTTGTTAAAAATATTATCAACGTTGCACTGAGGGAGACATGCAAACTGCTGGGAGCCAAGGGAGCTGGTGACAGGACAGAGGGCAAGGCTGGAGCTTTCAGATTGTCACTGACACATCATGACAAACCTTCCCAAACATCTTCTGTGCAAAATAAACTGTGCCCTTTCTCCTTCAAATAAACACCCGTGATATACTTACTGAAACCAGGAATGTGCCATTACTAATGATAATGTAGTGCAGGAGACAGCTTTGCTTAAGGTTACCCAAAATATTTTTGCTGCTTCATCAGATGTATTGTTAGAGCTCACCAAACCCAGGGCTGGGGTGCACCTGTTTTCTCTCAGACACATCTTATTTTTCTTCCTTGGAAGTCCCAGCTGGCCTCCAGGTTTTGCTTAAATTGCTACCAGAGCTAATTGCTAAATTGCTACCAGAGCAAGGCTCCAGAAGATGGGGAGCTGCTTGCTGGGGTGAAAAGTGAAGCAATGGGTGGACTCAGAGAGTGGGAAGAGCTGGTGCTGTACCATCAGCACGGGAGGGAAGAGGGGATAGAGCAGCTGCAGCCAGGCAGGAAAACTCTGGAGTTTCAGGGGCTTTGTCTTGGGGGTGCTTGAAGCAGGAAAATTCTAGGGAGGCTCAGGGGAGAAGGGAGTAGCTTGGGGCTGGTAAAACACTGGCAAACAGGTGGTTCTGCTGGGATTCTCAGCTATGAAATCTCCAGCTCAGGGAAAACATTTCCTGAAGCCCAGATTTGCTCCACCTGAAGGCACAGGAGGCAGCCTGGTTTCTTCAGGTGGGTTTTCTTTCTTGTGCTTGTTTGGATGCTCTGTGCTATTATCCCAGCATTGTTTCTGAGAGGTTCCTCACTGCAGGAGGGGGTTCAGCCCAATGAACAGCTTCTCAGCCTCTGACTGGACTCTCAAGTGTCTTTCACTAACAAAAAAATGAATCTCACACTGATTACTGCAGCAAACCCAGAAATAGCAAATGGCAGCAGCTAGGAATAGGCAGTGGTTTGGAACTGGCATCCAGTTGGGGAGGACAAACAGCAGGCAACTCACTGGGCAGACTCACAACTTGGTAGTGGCTTTGATGAAACACAGAGAAATTACTGACCACACCACCACTCACCTTGTTAAAACAACCACCACAAACCCCTGTTCTGAGGGGCCCATAGTGCTAAAATAATAATAATGATAACTCAAAAATGCAGATAAAAGTGGGCACTGGCATGTGCATGCAATAGAAAGGGCTGCTTCCCTGCCATCCTCATCTCAAGAGGCTGCATCAACATTTTCACACTGGTTTCAGCAGCCACGCCAGGAAACAGAGCAAATATCACCCCACGTGTGCAGGGAACTTTCCTTCTTGCAACAAGCAAACTAGAATTATTTTCTTAGCAAACAGGCCAAAGGGCTACTGAGAAAGATTGTAAGACTGAGGGAAAAAAAAAATAAATAAAATAATATAACAATAGTGCTCCTGATGAAAACAGAAGTCTGTAATCAAATGCTTGCTTCATCCCAGTCACAAATGGCTGGAATTCCCACACCTCTGGTGCTGTTCCAGAGGCAGCTCTGCAAGGTGCTGTGGGAATGGGATCCCCTCCCTGGAAACTGAGATGAGCTGCTGGCTGGGGGCTTGGAAAATACCCAGAAGTAACAGAGAGGAACAACTAGGTGATGCAACCAGGCACCTATAAGCTCAACCTGCCCAGTCCAGGCTAGATAGGACTGCTCTGCAGGGATTTGATCCCAAGAGGAAAAGAGAAATCTGCCAGGCTGATAAATCCCAAGATTTTCTATTTATTTTCAGCCAACACTCCACTTGAGGGGTGTCATGGGGTACCTCAGGGTGTGCTCCCTGTGCACAGACTTGCAGAGGGAAGTGTGATGTGTGTTCTAAAGGGACAGAACCTGCTGAAAGCCTCAGTCCCACCAGGCTCTAAGATGAGCAAAGTCATGATAAACTTTGTCTGGGGCCTGTTGCCATTGATTTTACCCAGACAGAGGTTGGGACCCTGCATTAGAACACAGCCTGAGAGGTGGCTTGAAGAGTTCTTTCAGGGTGGGTTTTTTTTTTCCTTTAAAGTCTTATATCCAAAGGCTATTAGTTGCTGGCAAACTAAACCATGCTGGAAACAGCATAAGGCATCTGCTGCATTTCTCTAAGCAGCCCAGCATCTCTAGATTGATATTTGCCAGTTTCCCTTCACTTATAACCTCCCTTAAGGAACAACAAGCAGGATCAGGCTTCTGATAAAGCTAGTTACCCAAGCTAGTTATCTGAATAATTTTAAACTTAGGAAGGTTTAACCTGAGATTCAGGGCACTGCTCATTCCCTGCTTTCATTTTCAGGAAAAGAAAAAAAGATCTTCAGGGGAATTAAGGGGGAGGGGGCAAATCTTTCCTAAAGGTTCAAATCTATCTCTTAGGCAGCAGCAGCAGCAGCAAAAAAAAAATGCTGGTATTCTGTACCACCCAGTGCCTGCCCACTTCTATGCTTGATTACCCTGATAAATCAGCAAACCTGTTTGTTCCAGGCTCTCCTTCCATTACAGCTGTTGCTCTGGTTAACATCTTCTGAATCATCCAATTCATCAGGATCACATACATGGGGTTTGCACCCTTTGATTTTTTTTTTTTTCAAACTTACTTTGTTCTGAATTTTTTGCTTCATCCCCTCGCTGACAGAGGAACTGGGTAAAGATAAATAAGTCAGAGTAGCATTGTGGGGTTTTTTTCTGCTGCTTTTTATTTTGGGAGGGGAAGAGGGGAGCTTTCCATTTCACAGTTCTTTAGTGGTATCACTCAGCATTGACAGTGAAGCCTGAAATGTGAAGAGTCTATAAAGCAGAGCTGAGCTGCTCAAGTGCAGTTGGCCCTGTTGTGTTCTCCCAGTCATTCAAAAAATAGATATGAAATGGACAAGCAGCCTGGTGGTGATTCCAAGGCCTCCATCAGCAGGTCCAATGGTTGCTGATGGGCTGTTGAGGCATCCACCTGCTCCAATCCCTGCACAGCCATAAGGTTGGCAGATGTCTGGCAAAGGAAGGACAGGAGGAGACAAGACTCTGGAAGATCAGTCACCTGCAGCTCCCTGGGGGCTTCAGCAGCAAGGCCACCTCCTCTTCAGGGAAGGCAAAGCAATGTTGAGTGCTCAGGGGAGAAACCAGCTTCATCCTCTGCCTGCCCACTGTCAGAAAGGATAAACCAGCCTGTGAGCAAAGGGAAGACACCAGTTTCTGCTGCTGCTAGTTCATTTTGTCCAGAAGAGCTCATATATCTGCAAGGAGCCAAGAGGAATGGTGATAAACCTCAAATTGTCCCATGATTTTACTGCTGAGCTGGCACCCTCAGTTCTGAAAATCAGGCTGCTTATTTCTGTGCAAAAATGAGCTCTACAGTGATACCCAGAACTGAGTTGTTCCAAGTCTTAGTTACCTTCAGGACAGAGGGTTTCAAAACCAAATAGAGACTATTTATAAGAGAAAAAAACAAACAAACAAAGAACTTTAATAGAGAAGGAACATCTCCAATATGTCACATACCTCATGCTGGGTAAGACTCACACCAGCATTTATAAATTATTTAAGAAGAAAATAACACAGCCTTCCTTTTCTATCCTCCTCAACCTACTTTTTTCCATCTCTGCTTTTTTTCCCCTTTCAATAATGGCAAAACCTTCTGGCATTACAAGAAAGTATTTTATTGACCACTATAATGGATTCAAGATCTGAATCCAAGGTTACCAACTGAAAAAGTACCTGTCTAGCCATATTAGTCAGAGAGAATGAGTCTTTAATTATTGAGTTCCTATAGGTACAATCAAGGATTTTGCTTCTAATTAATTTCCCAAGAGCAATTAGGAATATATGGATCCAAAAAGAAAAGTCTAGGGCATCCTCAAAAGTACCATTTCTGGCCTCTCATGTTTAAGGAGGAGAAATACAGACAAAATCATGTCTCAAACAAAAAAATAGCACATACACAAGACTTCCCTGAAAAATCTGTCTGGTATTTGCCACAGAAAGGTTTAAATAGCTGCTTATGATTTAATTTATCTGGTGTATTAAGCACTCACAGAAAATATTTTGTACTAGAGGCTTTAGCTCTTGTGCTGATTGAACACAGTTGCACAATTACACTCTCACTTGTGGGGGAAAAATCATGAAATAATAAACTCAACTTGAACAGAAAGAATTGGGGGAAGATCCTCAGAACCAGAGAAAGCAGTTTTTCCACAGAGCATCTCCTACAAGGAGAGGCTCAAGAAGCAACATGCCTGGGGTATCAGTAATCAACTGCAGGCCCAGAGCTGCAAGAAGCCAAAGTGGAGCTGCTCATGACAGACACTGAAGACTTTTCAGGAAGACACCTGTATTCCAGAGTGGGAATTATCTCCTTGAACAAATGACATCACTCAGCTTCTGAGTAACACTGTCATGAGGAAAAGATGTGCAAGAAGAACTGATAAAAGCAGCAACACAGTTGCTTTCAATTCATCTTGCAGCCTTGCAATAATAGACCCACAAATATATTGCAAATTGAGGTTTTTCTGCCTGCTGCTGGTGTTATTCACATTATTCTCATGTGCACTATAACAATCAACTCAGGCACGAGGCAGTTGACAGGTCCTCAAAGCCAGCTCTGGGTTAGTTCCAGCAGCACTGAAGGATCCAGAGCTTTCACTGAATTAAAAAGATCAACAGCACAAGGAGCTGCATGAAGAGTATTTGAAATATGTCAATACAAAAAAAGCACCATTTCCACTCTACAAAGAGCTGAGAAGACAATATTGGTAGCACCAGAGGTACCATGGAAGATCCACCTCTGGCTGGGGAAGACAAACACAGGCCAGGGCCAAAGAGCAGACCATGAGAGTAAGAAGACAAGACCCATGCCAAGGGAGACCAGAAAATGCAGC
>JAOEGS010010562.1:0-13400 GCA_025447755.1 Corythornis vintsioides
CCCCTTGTATAATACTAAACTCTATCATATCATGATCACTATCACCTAGGCTGTTCCCAACCCTAATGTCCCCAACCCGGCCTTCCTTATCAGTTAATACAAGGTCCAGTAATGCACCTCTCCTCACTGGTGCACTGAGAATCATCAATTGGATCATCATCAGAAGGAGTGTCAAATTCAAGAGATCCATAGCCCTTGAGTGAGGGCAATGAGGGGAGAGGGGGAGGTGGAGGGAGTACTCATCTTCCTCTGCAAGGTGGGACCTGCCTCCAAGCCTTCTCCTCTCCCATGCCCTCACCTTCAGGCTGGTTATGAGAAGACTGGGTGTCTTCTAGGAGGGCCTCATACCTACTCTTCAGAGGCACCAGAGGTGAAGCAGGCAAGGGTGGTGCCCGCCTTCTGCCAGAACCATGAACCTGCCTCCACTCACCCCCTTCACTTAGGTTTCTGTCTTCTTTCTTAGAGGGACAGAATAGAGTGTCCCCTTGATCTAGGGTGCCATCAATCTCATGAATGGAGCACAAAGCTCGGCTCCAGCGGTCTATTGCAATTTCAGATTCCCTAATACTTCTAAGCCTTTCTATTTCAGCCCTAAGTCTTGCAACCTCATCTTCCATCAGGGTCACATGGCAGAGGAGATCATTTACCTGCTCGCACCACACGTAGCCATATTGAGGGCTGCCCTCTGAGTTCAGGAGCAGGCTGTGGCATTCCCTGCCACCTGTCATCTGCACTCCCACATCTTTCTGTGGGGGCTTTGACTGTGTTTCTACGTCCATTTTGATTGGCGACAGGAGTGTGGCCTTCCTTTGCCAAGTAGAGACCATTTTGTCAGGGAGCATACAGGAGCAAATCCTCCCTGCTTGCCTCTCATGGCCCCCTCGTGCCAACAAGAGAGAAGGCTGCTTCCATGCTGCCCGCGGTCTGAATGGCGATTCTGGGTTTCTCCGCATTTCAATTGGCTGCGGCTGCACCGTCACCATCCCCAGATACATCACCCTCTCAGCTTTTCTCGCGAGAGAGATGCCGAGTCCTTCTGGAACTCTCCTCCCTCCCCTGGGCTTCCCCAATTTAGGGACCCCCCACCCCCTTTAAAAAGAAAAAGAATTAAACTCTCCAGTCATGGAGATTACCAGTCCTGGCGCTGCCTCCACACTGCCCATGGTCTGAGTCAATTATTCCAGGTACATTTACTATGAAATTCTGCTCTATTATACATCTGAAGCTAAATCATAGGAATAAAGAATCTTATTTTCACGCCAGTGTGATGTTTTCTGTTATCTTAGTTGTGTGATGGAATTATTGCTTAGACTAAACAGATATAAGTAAATAAAAAAATAGTATCAAGAAATAATTTCCAGTTTGCCTGTGAAAGAACAACAACAAAAAAAAATCCAGACTCATGTTTAGACATGTATTTCTCAGTTGGACAAATTGAAAATTGTTAAATATGGTCATTAGGGAAAAAGAGACTGGAAAGAAAAAGCCAGACAATAGAGAATTCATCTGTCAACAAATATTTGTAACGCCTGCTATAGAGTAAGTCCAGTACAAAGAAAATTAGAAGTCCAGAGGTGATGATGGAATTTTAAAGAGAGGGAAGAGGAAGGAAGAAGGAACTAAATGAGCACACATAGTCCTCCTGATGGTTGTAATGAAGTTACATATTCAGAGGTTACAGTCAGGGGATGGTAGGTCTGGGGACACATTTACAGTATACATGTAACAGTTGTGTATTTTCTCTAATTGCTTTATTTCTAGCAGTAAAATAAACACTGCTTATGTTTGTTTAGTTACTGTATCCATAGTTGTTCACCAGCTTCTGGAGGGAAGTAATGTAGGTATTTGATCTAATAAATGACCACTAAAAACCTCTGATTATAGATGGAGGTGATCCAAAACTAAGCCTAAGAACTAGAAAACATAAATTCTATTTATTGTTAAGCAAGTGAGGAGGACTGACCTGAGAGAGACCAGGAATAATCCAGAAAAAAACAGTGTTGTCTTCATGGTCAGGTAGGAATCTCTATATCTGTAATACTGGGCCTACTGGAGTTGATGGCAGTTCAAAGTTTTCTAGATTTTATGGGATTTAACTGATGAAATTCCAGAGTAATTTGAGCATATTCTGAGATATATGGCAGGTATTGAGATGTAAGCTTCTGTTCAATATTATTTTGCTCCAGATTTGTTTACTGAAGTTGTTAATCTTCTGCTATGAGCAGCAAACATCCTCCAACTTTCCATGTATGTAGGCCGCAGGCTCGAGCAAATAGCAATGGAACTGCAGTAGTTATGGTGGTTGGTAAGCAGAGCAAAAATACAAAACCAAGCAAAACCCAATATTCCAACACAAGTAAAAGAGGAAACACAAGCACCATGCTTCATAGAGCAAAACTGTTAACCACTTGCAATTTTCTTGTTCATTTATCTGACAACAAGCAGATGGAGAACATAGTGAAGTTTGTCAGAAGTTCAAGCATCCTGAATATTAAGTTTGTAAATGCTCTGTACATTTCATTGAATACACTACAAACAGTGAACACACAGAATTCAAAATCATAATTGAAGAGATAATAGAATCTCCTCACCTACAAGATGTACTTGAGTTGTACACAGGCTGCATGCATTTTCCAGTGTGGTGGCTTATTTTAATTGCTTTTGACAAATTAAGATGCACTCTTTCATTGAGTGAGTAAGCTACAGCAGTTTGACTGAAAATGGCAGAAGACAAGACAATGATAATGAAGAAATTAGGCACATGAGAAAGGTTCTTTAAAAATTCCCTTGTAACCATGTTGTGTCAAAGCATCCTTTCTTGTCAATGTGAGCTTTATTAATCAACACCGACACGGAAAAGCATCCTTAATGAATGAAGAGTCTGGAAGCTACCTGTTCCTCCAGAGCCCTACAGCATTGTTAGAAGGTAAAGGAAGAATCAAATGTATACTCTGAATTTTAGATGAGAGCAGACATAGTGCAGTCCAACACTTAAACATGTTTAAGACATTTGTGTGGTTATACTAACTGAAATCAAGAGGCATTCTGAACTTCTTGCATGCCAAAGCACCCTCTGTTCTTGTTATGAGTTCACAAGAGGAATTTGGGATGCACTGATTAATGGGATACTTTCAGACAAGATGAAGTAAGGGAAGGAGAAGAAAGGACATGGAACCTGTGCAATCTACTTAACACTACTAATTACAATGTAGAATGCAAAGAAATAGAACAGGACTACTTATTTGACCTAGGACTGCTCATTGTGTCTTCATTTCTAGTTATTTTACATATACATATTTTCTCTGTAACATCAGGAAATTGTTAGAGGAATATTTATCAAAGTAAGACATTTAAGGAACTCAAGTCAATTATTTTGTTGAAGAGAATGTTAAACAAATCAAACTTTCTTTAGCTGCATACATAGAAAAACATCAGTTTAATTATCAGACAAAATACTTTCTGTGGTTAATATCTGAATGCTGATGCTGGAACAAGAATCTCACTTTTTGTTAGTAAGAAACTTAACGACAAAAGTAGCATACCAAAGGTGGTGAATTTCCCTTTATGTGACATCTTTAAGCCATGACCAGATATCTCACTTTAAAACATTCACACCTAATCTCTCCACACCATCAAGTTCAAATTTGCACTGCAAGATTTCTTGAAGGCTTAAATCTAAATGTAGGAATCCATCAAGTAACCTGAGTACATGAAAACACGCATCCTCAGGGAAAAAAAAACTTTCAACACCCAAATGTGAACTCACTGCAGAGTCAGAGTCACATTATCTAACACAGGCATTCTTGGGAACATGAAGCAGCTGCATTGTCACAGACACCTCTATTATCACTCCACCATTACTTAGGGGTTTTTTTTCTGCACAAAGCTGGCCTCATGTACACATATATGGTAGAGTAAGAGACACTCAAGTTAATATAGTCTTAATCCATCTTAATATGTCTTTATATGTCAACTCTCCACAACTACCTAAAAGGAGGGTGTAGTGAGGTTGGTGTTGATCTCCCAAATTACTCATGACAGAATGAAAGGAAATAGCCTTGAGTTGTGTCAGGGGAGGTTTAGATTGGATATTAGGAAGAAATTCTTTACTGAGATAATGGTTAGGCACTGGAATAGACTTCCCAGAGAGGTGGTGAGTCACTATCCCTGGACATGTTTAAAAAACTAGTAGATGTAGCACTTAAGGCCCTGGTCTAGAGGTTACAGAGATGTTAGGATGAAGGTTGGACTTGATGATCCTCGAGGTCTTTTCCAACCATAATGATTCTATGATGCTAAGCAGGGAATATTCACTCTGAAATGTCTCTGACTGGGTGGCGTTAGGGTACCCCAGGAGTTGTGGGAGTGACACCAGATGAGTCAACCACTGTTTAGAAATGAGGCAAGTCTGCTTGTGAGTGGGATGAGTCTCAATGAGTCTGCTGTTGGTGGGATGATGGCCGGTGTCCCAGATAACAACTGGAATGAATAGTCAGATCTCTGAACGTTATTTGTTTTAAAGCAGCCTATTGTTCACCTATTTTAGGATAAACTATGACACTTTTTTTATAATAACATCGATTAAAACTTTTATCTTTCCTAAAGAAAGATGAGACACTGCCTTTCTGCAGGCAGCTGCTAATCACCAGAGTTCATCGCCTAAAATAAAAAACATCTATTTAATATTTGCTCTTATCCTCACACCACACTCTGTTAGAGGAGAATACACTGCCTGTCAGATTGCCACAGAAGTCTTTCTGAGCCTCTGTGCTCTGAGAAACACTGAGTGCCAGCTTTGAAAACCTGATGTGAGGAGAACAAATGCCCACGTATGTAGACCTTGCTCAGGCAAAGGCTGCTCAGACCTGCCATCTGACTTGGCTGCTGCTAACATGCATTAGTATTTAATCATTCTAGTTTTTGTCACCATCTGGGCTGCTGAGAATTGAAAGTTGATACTTAGTGCTTCATCATCTTCCTGGAAGATATCTGCAAGGCCCTGCATTTGCAAGGAATCAAGGTTTGTTCCAATATTTTTTAAATTCTTGTACTGTTACAGCAAAAGAGAAAACAGTCGCCATGAATACCCCATAACTTTGCAGGATCACTACCCTTTGCTGTATCACCCACACTCTCTCATGAGCTCAGGTGATTCTGCTTTTCAGAAGTATATACTACTGTCATCTCAGTGGTATAGTCCCAGAAGTCAGGCATTTGAGACAAGTCTGGTCAGAACCCGGAGAGAGAAGCCTGGGTGAGCCAGAGGTAAAATGTTAAATCCTGCAGCTTGCTTTTCTGCAGCAAAAGCAGAAGGCTGAGCACAGTCATTTAGCCAAAGTACAAACAGACCTGTTTGGTTACGAACCAAACACAGAAGCCTGTTTAAATCATTTGGGGGCAGTGAGGTAGGTGACACAGCACTCATGGGGCTGCTTAGCCACAACAAAGCCCCTTAGTGTTGACATTAAATCACTTTCGATGTGTTTTCCTGGGAGGCTGAGAATTGCCCTGCTGCTCAGTGACTTGGAATGCTAATGGATGCTTGGGAACTGATTTCCAGTGCAGACCTACTACCGGCTTCTCGAAAAGCTGCTCTAAAATTTGCTTTCTGGGGTGAATGTTTGGGGCTACGTGTGTAATATTTATCATATAACAAGCTGATGTGCTGAGTCACAGAGACCTGTTATAAATCAAGTTTATCAGGCACCTCTGCCCTGCCTGCCTTTGCCCCCTAATTCCTTTCCACAGACTCTGTTTTTATGTCCTGAACTTCAAAGCAGCAAAGATACAAAGCACTTTCATATTGCCAGTGGAACAGGAGCATGCAGAAAGTTCTTCCATGTTCAGCAAACACCTTATGAACCATGGAAAACTATCTTAATTCTGTCTGCTGGTATCTCAAATATATAATTAAAATTTTCTGCTATGATCTCCAAAAAGACAACCCTCCGGATAAACTGCTTGAGTCACACAAGTCTTTCTCTAGATTTTTGTGAATATATATATCTATATCTATCTGTTCAATACTGTTCCCTGACTTGTAGAAGTACCAGAACTCTCTTGAGAGTATCTCTGTCACTGTTACCTTGTGCTATATAAATGGATTTAAGTTACTTAAGCTCTTTTAGAAATGTCAAGCATTAAATCTAATACATAAAGAAACTCAGATATTTTCTGCAAATGTTGTGGGATGTAGTGGACTATGGTGTAAATAATACAGAGATTTTGACACAGGTTTGAATGACTTCTCAAAACTTATTTATGGCTCAGAAATAATCTGGCCACCCTTATATGCTAAGAATACCCGAGGGCTAATTTTTCTTTGCGCCTTTACTCAAAATCTCCACTCAAAATCACTTGTATTTTTACCTTACATTTCAAGCTAAGTATGATTCTCAGAGCTCAGTTGGTTTAAGTCACCAACTGCAAGGAGAGGACATGGGTCATGATTTAGCCAGCACAAGGACAGGAACACAGGGCCAGCAACAACTTATTGAGGCTAGGAATAAACCCAGAACCTTTCTGCCTTGCCAAGTGCCCCTGGCTTTCACCTCAGAGCAATGAGGAGACCAAGGGGGTCAAAGCTATTTCCAATGTCTAAACTGAGTTGTGGGAGAGGTGGAAACTTCCATTACTTTGATTGCTGGCCAAAACCTGGTATTAGTTCCTTCTTCAAACCTTCTGCTGATTAACACTGTTGTTTTCATTGCTGCTGCAACTTCCATTTTCCCCCTTTCTAGCATTGTACTACTTTCTTTAGGCCAACAGATGCTTTGTTCTCCCCTCTATTTTACGTTATCTTTCTGTCCCATCCCCACAACCTCCTCCTTGACTGGTGGCAGAACCATAGGACACTACTGCTTATGTAATTCATCTCTCCTGCTGTCTCTTTGAGAAGCAGCATCATGCCTGCAGCCCTCTCTCAGGAACATGAGGAAATGATGCTTTTCTCTGTAAGAATCCAAAACATAATTTTTTTTTGTGTAACAGGCTGTAACAGGCAAAATTATGGAGCGGAATTTAGAAGAATACATCTGTAAAGAGAAAAAAAAATCTTAAAAAAAAAAGTTTTTTTTTTTCTTTTCTGAATCACTTTATTAAGTGTTTATTAAAAGCTAATCAAGAATTATTTAGAAGGCTATAGAACCCAGATTGCAATTCTAGTGTGCTAGGTATTTTATTAATTCTAGTGATAATTCACAAGACATTTTTTTTAATCAATGAAAAATAGCACCATATGAGAAGACTTTGCAGTGAGAAGCAACTCACATAAGATCACTCAGATAGTCAGTTTACTGTTGCACCAAATCATAAACACAGAAATGCTTTAGGAAAAGCCCTAGAAGCAGCAGATACCTGCCTGAATTTCCAGCCAAGGTATTAATGTCAGACTTTCAGTGTTGAAGTTTCTTATAAGTAAGACAATTTTTCTCAACTAAAATTGTATCTTCTTTCTTTTAAGTCAACAGCAACATTTTCATTCACTTAAGCAATGCAAACATCAAGCTTGATTGCTCTAAATTAGTTATAAGCACCCAAGTAGCACAATCTGACCTTCATGTGTAAAGTGAATGCATATGGATTTTTCACAGATAAATTAATTGGAAACATGATTGCAAGGAAAAATGGGCTTACCATACTTACATCACCCCTGCATTATGCTAATAATTAATACTACAGCAGCAGTAGAAAGCTTACCTATTGTACTTACATCACCCCTGCATTATGCTAATACTTCTTGCCACAGCAACATCAATCTGAAGATGCATTAACATACTCTATCTCTGAAGTGATGTGCAGTAGCACTGATGATATGTTAGTTTTAATCATTGTCAAAGTGATACTGCTGTAGTGCTACTATGTTGATGATTTGATATAATATATTGCTGGAGAAACACCACGCTGATTACATGCCACTGTAATGTATCATTATTTTCCTGTCACCACGAGAATAATGTAGAATATATAGAAAAGGAAGGAAGAAAATCTGACAGAAAGAATCTCTTAGAGAAGCAGAACTTCTCTAAGTATTCATTAAAATGATATCTGCTTATTTAGCCACAGGGTTTAAGGAAAACAAGAGCATAATTTTGCCATAATCAAGGCCAGAGAGATCTCAGTTTTGGCTTCCTAAATTCCTTCTGCAAATAAAGCAGTAAGAAACGAGACAAGTTATGTAGAGGAAGCAAATGGCTCTGAGACAGACACAACTGCCCTGGCTGGTTTACACTGTTACTGGTCAACAAAGCAGCCTGAAAGGAGAATTGAAAGCCCATGAGTTAGATTAATAGAAACTGATGTCATTAAAGAGTGACCACCAAGACACCTAAACACATTATCTCTTTGGAAAATACAGAGCACATGTCTTTCAGATGTCTTTGGTATTCAGATGGTTATCTAAGCACTGGCAGGAGACATTTCTTATTGCCCCAGAGCATAGTAAAACTCTAATCATTTTCTCTATCTCTCTCTCATTTCTCAAGAAAGCAAAACAGCAATAATTTGAGATTCTTCAAAGACACATGCAGGTATATGGGAGGAGGACTAGCAAAAGTCTCAGGCTCCACGTGAAGTTTGATACAAGAAGATCCTAAAGCTTTGGGATTCCCATTTCCTGCTAGGAATCCAAGGGCTTCATACTTCTTGAGAAGGAAAGTCTAGAGACCTTGAGTGCCCTTTCTTGAGATGATCTCCACAGAAGTTTCCAATTCAAGAAAGTAAAACTTCCTGGAGCATCAAACCTTAGGAGTTCTGAAATCTGTAACTTCCCACATCTGTATTTTTATAAGCAATTATCTGTCATGAACCACTTCTGTAATACTTTTAAAAATACTTTTACTATCTCTGCCTGACAAAAAATGGTAAGAAAAAATGAAAACCCTATTTTCAGTTGTTTCTTCCCCAGCTGAGCTCTCAGTGCACGTTCAATGTGCAAAAATCATTGCAAAATGTATGACATGCTGCTGACACAGTCATCTCTAGTGGGGAGTCCCTTAAAATTCAATGTGTTTGCTTCTGCCCTGTTGTAAGGGACAGTATCAAAATAATAAGAAGAAAATGAAGAAAGGGATATCACATTTGCTGGGTACAGCTCCTTGGGACCTAGTAATAACTTCAAGCTCTGGGAGGCCACAAGGTCGCGCTTCGTGACAAGCTGAACTATACAATGAAAGGGGCTTACATTCCCCATTTTTTATGCTTCTTCTTAAAATTAAACTCAAATATAAGTCACTCTGTAGAACAAAGTGTTGCAGCTTTTTTTCTATTTCCAGGACTTTTCCTGGTTCAATGTGTTTGGGTTCCTGCTCCCTGCAACAGTTTTCAATATAGTGCTAGGCCTTTGCTAAAGCCTTTCTTTTATATATATGTCACTATAGAGAATTTCATTTTCAAATATCAGAAGAATCTTTCTAAATCTTCCATTCCTACTGTTCTACTCACAGCTATAGTGACCCATGACCTCAGTTAATGCTATTTTAGCCTTTCCTTTTCCCTTCATAGCTAGAATGGAAGTTAAGAGAAAAGATCATTTTTTTGGTGACACCTTGTAACTTCTTAATTAAATATCTGATTTTCAATCAGCCCAAGGAGTATCTTTCTCTTCCATAGGGAAAAGTTTGGGTGCTTGTCTCTTAGAGCAATTATGGAAGCTATGTGAATCAACACTGGAGGTTCAGCATGTGGGAATATTTCTATTTAGCAAGTAATCATTAATCACCATGTGCTGTGCTGCTGGTAGTGACATTCTGTATGAGATGAGAAATTAATGTCTTCATCATTTTGGTATTAAACATCTCCAGGCACTTTAATAAAATGAGCAGTACTAGTACCTACTTACTGGCCAGAGTTGGTGTAGATAATTACACCTTTCCCATGTAATATTCATTCTTGTGTTTCACCTATATACCTTTACCTCCTGTTCTGCTTAGTGCTGCTCTAGTCAATGACACAGTCATTGCCATCCTCTGCACAAATGGCCACCTGACAACAGCAGCAAATTGATCTTTGATGTAATTCCATGGTGGTTTTAGTTAACATCTTTCTAATTCCGAGACTCACCTAAGATCAACTCAAATACAGAGTTCAACCTGTATAATATAATTTTAAAGACTGAGAACATTTTGCTTCAAAGATTCTTGTCTCTTGCACTTCTCCAGTGAAGCTTATCTGCCAGTTTATCTAAGTGAACATGAAAACTGGTCCAAAATAGAAGAATTATATATATTATATAGAATTATATATATTATATAGAATTATATATATTATGTAGAATAGAAGAATTACATATATTCGGCACAAGCAATAGGAAAAACTGCTATGTGCTAGGTCCTTATGGTAAAGAAAAACTGTCTGATAAGTATATTATTGTAAAAATCTGGATATATTCTTCAAGTATGGCTGCTGCTGTTTGAGAAAAATAAGGAAGAAGTAGCTGGTCTTTTACTATTAGTCACTCCTGTCTGTATGCTGTTGCTGTCACATATTTGACTGCTTGAGTTAGTGTCATGGGTTTATTTCATCTCTCAACAACTTCTGCTGCTCATACAGGTTGCAGTGACTAGAATAAAGCCCCACAAAAACAGTGTTGGGGATTAAATACAGCATTGTTGCAACATGTGTATGACTTTAGAACAAAACAAAGCTAAACTTAGCAGTCTAGCAACAATGAATTAGGGTGCTACACAGAAGGTCCATGTGTCATGTGTTCCTTACTAAACAAAGCTATTCATTTCTTCTAAAACCAAAACACGGAATTTTATTAAGAGAAAAAAACAAATCCATTATTTTTTCTCACTATGGACACTTATGCTCTCATACTCACTCTGGCGTTTTCCACCAGAGCAATCAATATGTTGGTCTGCTTTCCCACTGCAATTCTAAGGAAGTAATGGATGGATCTTCATACCTCCTTCAAATCTGAGACTAATGCTAAGCTCCTGTGTGCATGGTCTGTAGAAGTTGAGTGTACAGCAAGAAGCCAAACCAAAAGATTATGACAGTTACATGTAACCACAAATCTTTCATATAATGAGATCTGTGGAAAAGAGCATGCTCTGAACACAAAAAGAAAGTGAAATGTCTTGCATTAAATAGGAAGGACTGTTCAGGGTCTCCCTAGTCATCCATTCGTTCTTTATAAACTGCTGATAGTGATTGTCTAGGAAGGAATTTGAGACTAGCACAAGTGTCTAGTGATGCTTCCCAGATATTCTCCTTAATTTGAGTGTCTGTGGGTTTGTTTTACACTCCCATGATTCAGACTCAAAAATGTTTTGATGAAATATTCCTAGGTTATTCCTAGCCCTGAAGGGAAAATAGTGTTTACATTCAATACTTAACAGAGAATGGAAAAAAAAAAAAAAAAAAGGAAAAAACCATCTCAAACCCTGCCCCCTAAAAAAACCCAACCCAACACTCACCAAACAAACACCCAAGAGAACAGAATATAAATGAAAGATGGCAGGGTCAACATAAATCTAAATATCAACACTTCTATTGAAAATAAGAAAGGGTTGGGAGAAGGGTTATCCTGAATCCAGATGCTTCTGAATCCCTGTCCTGGTTTGAGTTAGAACACAACTGTTTCTGTCTAGTGATTTTACTTTCCAGCTCTGTCTCTTCTAACTGCACTTTCTGAAGTTAACAGCACATTTTCTCAGCCAGTCTCTGCATCCATGAGTGACAATGTTCCATGGGCAGAGTCACTGCCAAGGATGGAGGCTGCAGAAAGGCTCTGGCTTAAACTTGCTCTTCTGCAGACCAAGGTCACTGATAAATCTTGTGCACCACACTGAGGGGTGCAGAAAGTAAAAGGCCACTCCTGTGGGGAGGATTGGACAGGACAGGTGAGAAAGGACTCTAGTTCTCATGAAGGTGACCCACTTGCCACCTGGCTGCTCCACTTGAGCAACAAGGGATTCTATCCCATATATTCAGGCCTCATCCTTGAGGGATCACAAGGGTCAACGACAATAAAACAGCAAGCAAGCATAGCCACAACTAAAAAGATCTTCCACCAAAGTTTGGATACATGTTATCTTCCAAATAAAATTAACTCTGACTTTAGTGAAAGAAGCAGTATTTTTAAATTGCCTATGTATGTGACCTGCCTTTTTACCTGAAGCTGGAATTCTGAAGCAGGAATCCAGAGGAACATGTTTTTCAGAGCAATATTGTAATGTTTATGAAAGGACAGAGCCAAGCTCAAATGCTTTCTTGAAGAAAACAAACAAAATTATACCCACAACAAGTAGACACGTAATATGTTTGGGTTTATGTAATGATTTTCTTGCCAAGTTTAGTTCCTCCAGGAGACAACAAAATAATTGCTGCACATCAGCTTTCTAGTGCTGCTCAAACACAAGTATCCCTGCAGCACACTACTGTCCAAATTATTTTGCAAACATCTGACATATTTCTGATCCTTAAAAAATCCTAATTTATCAAAGGAGAAGTTTTTTTGGCTCTAAGTCAGTGTAATTTAGAAATGGTGCTTTTCAATACTGTTCCAATTCTTTAAAAATAATTACTTTCTTGTATTCAACTCAGTATATGCAAATGTTTGCTTTAATTAAAGCAGTAACATGGCTATTTTCTTAAATAGCTGCGACTCTTGTTGCTTTAAATGTCTTTCCACACAGAGCACCAAGGGCATTTCAAGTTTATTGGATGAACTCATAGCATATCCAGGCATTACAGGCTGATTTCAATGCGTTGCTTTTACCCTTGTGGGAAGACATTCTGTAGAAAATTAAATTATGATACTGTCCATAACATCCTTACATGTCTGTCAGTGAATAACAATGGTTGGTACAGGGTGGATAATCAGTGTTGTTTCTAGTTACTGCAATTATTACCTAAAAAAAGGTAAAACAAAAGATAAAGGCCAAGTTCTGCTCAGTGCAATGTCTCTCCCATCCTCACACGCACTGTCACTGCTGCTTTGCTCGCCAACTTTCGTGGTACTCCACGGCACAGCTTCCAAAAGTTTGTTGTGCAGGGACATCTAGTGGCAGAAGGATTACAAACCTGACGGCAATCTGATTTTTTTCCGAGCCTGTGATTGTTTGAGGAGACCCAGACAGGGGTTAGCAAGCAAAGGGACATGAATTCTTCCCACTCTCAGGAACTTTAAGGGAGCACAAGGGCCAGTTCCAGTGCTTGCTGCAGACCTCATTTCACCAAACTACGTGTCAAGAGTTATCATGGAACTTTTAAACCTCTCTTGCTGCTCCAGATTCTTGTCACAGTGAGTGACACATGACACTGATGAGTTAGCAGTTCAGGAGTGGTACTATTTATTCTAGAAAAAAAAATCTGCCTTTTTAGGTTCCCACCCACCTTTATTTTATTTTATTTTTTATTTATTTTATTTTATTTTATTTTATTTTATTATTTTG
>JAOEGS010010562.1:13703-42369 GCA_025447755.1 Corythornis vintsioides
TTTATTTTGTTTTATTTTTAATTTAAATTGAGCTACATCCTTATCTACACAAGTTTTTGTTCTTGGCAACAAAATACCTTCCTGGAATTCATTAAAAAACTATGAATAGTGTTTGTCGTGTGCTGGCTTATTTATTTGTTTTTCTTCTTACGGAGTGAAATATTGACTGTGAAATGTCTTCCAAGCAGGCAAAGTTTGTTTAGTCTCCGTTTGAATACACGTGTTACTAAACAATTACACCACATGGAGCAGCAAGCATTGATGCATTTATCCACAGTTTGTGAAGAAGAAAACAGGTGAGGATTTGCTGCTTTGAACTAGACTTGTAAGAAAATTCTGTCTTCCTCAAAGGCAGCATTTGCTTTTACTGTAGATAATTCTATTATGCTGAAAGAACAGAACTGTCACTAGCAGACTTCAGTGGCTGCAGCTTTCTACTTCTGACTGTGGCTTCCTGACAACAGCACTGACATGAGGTGTCTGTTTGACTTTAGCAATAAACTGTCTTTAAGTCAACATGTAACATGTCCTGGGATATCAGATTATAATAACCCCTTTCACCATAGGGAATAGTAGAAAATGGAAACAAAATCATAGAATCATAGAATCACAGAATGTCAGGGGTTGTAAGGGACCTAATCATCTAGTCCAACCCCCCTGCCAGAGCAGGATCACCTAGACAAAGTCACACAGGAAAAACAATATATATTTATGTGAACAAATCAGATATTTGGAGTGGTTTGACTAAAAAGCAGTTCAATAATTTAAAATTTATTATAAGCACAGAGAGAGAGAGAGAGAGAGAGAGAGAAACCACAGATTTGTGTTATGACCAGCTTCTTTATATGTACCAAATAATTAGGATTACATTAAAAATTCTTCACATACAAAAGTAGTTACTGCTAAAGATGTGAATATGAAAGCCTATTTATATTATCAACACACTTTCCTTCTGTCATGTAAACATTTCTAAAATCATAAAAGTTTTGCAATGTTAGAATGTAGAATTCTAGGAAATCAAAGGAATGAAAATGGGGATAAACAAGCTCCACAGCCTATACTGGATTATTGGGAATGTATAAAAATGATTATATGATTTATTAATAAATTAGAAAAAAAAATCAGGAAAGGTTACTAGTACATTTTCAAATTTTGTAAAATTTCATTTTTTGAAAAAGAAAAATCAATAAAGAACAAATTATAAGTCACAGTTTTTGTCTGTTTTTTTCTTTTCACTTGGGAATTTGCTGTTGAAAAAAAAAATAAACCCTTGTAGTACTATAAAGGTTAATTTTGATATTACATAGAAAAAGATTTCCATTCAAATTATTTCTGCCTCCACCAATCATCACATTTTCCAAATGTTAATGTTATCAGGTAAGATGCATCCGAACTTATTTCCAAAATCTGGGTTTGAAAAGCAGTCAATTCATAAAAATCCATAACCAGCTCTGACTCACAACACTTCACTGTTGCTGTAACATTCCTATTATTTGCTTTGGTTGTGAAAAAAAAAGCATTCTCTAATTTTAATACAATATTGCATGTCCCAGAGCTCTGTCTTTTTTATTGAACAGACATATTTCTCCTTGACAACCCATGATATATCTGGCATCAACGGGGAAATGATTTATTCAGATGCAGAAGAGAAAGCTGACAGCTGATTATGCTGTCATCTATTCCCCAGCAGCTCCACTTCTCTAAACATCAGCCAGCACTCTGGTGAATCACCGAGGCAATAGCCACCAGATGCAGGATCTGCAATGAGCTAATTTGGGATAATAAGCTAGAAAATACTTCTGGGGAATTGGGGAGGATTGCAAAGGACTGTCATGTCACACAGATAGTCAACAGTCTGCACTACCCACAGTCCCGTGAACTATCTGAAAAACATGGATAATGGCCAAGAAGTCTAAATGAATATGATCAAGAACTCAGGTAGTTTAGCAAATTACCTAAACACATGTCAAATGAGTCAGTAATCTCTGCAAACCATTCTCTTCTGATGCTCAGAGCTGAGAATCACCACCACCAAATTTTACTGGGATGACAGGAGAATACAGAACACTGAAAACTTAACTTTTTGCTTAAATACCATTTGTACTTGTGCATGACATCAATGTTTAACAATCAGTTGTAAAAAATAGCTGACTGAGTAACTGAGATCATACACAATACTCAGACAATGGATGGGTTAACACTGGTGCAGGAAACCTAGCAGGTTGAGAAAGGGCTCTTCTCTGTGCTTGAGAAAAAGCAGTGGTGTGTTCTGGCACAAAATACAATGAGACCATCAGGGCCCTGAGTGCAACAAATCTGGCAGCCTCCCCTCATCCCACCCCTCTACCTTCCCTCCTGGGATTGGGATGGGTGATGGCAGGGCCACCAGCGACCTGGGACAAGGTCTAGGCTCAGACTCCATGGGCTGTGCTGGAGCTCAGAACCTTTGCCCTGGTGCTCCCCTGAGCTATGCTCTAGGGGTACCTCTGAAATGACACCCCTTGCTGATATTTGACTCACTGGCTTGACCTCCGAGATGCCCTGGATGGCCATCCTGGGGCAACTCTGACTGAGCCTGCTCTACTCTCCTTGCTCTGGGCAGCAGGAGCACATCCCTGCATGCTCTGCAGCATCCCCACGCACTGGTGTGTAAATGTGTATTTACCTCTAAGAGAAAGAAAGAAGGAAGGTGACACTGGGATACTGCTTCACTGCTCTCTGCCTGTCTCTTCTGAGCCAAACTGAAGAGATCTGAGCTGCAGGAGGAGTTCTGGCAATGGCAATCAGCAGCTGCTCAGGAAAGTGAGAAGTCACTTGTTTCTCCCATCCCCATAGAAGCTCATGGACAAGTGGCTAGAAAGTCTTAAATGAAGAAACTGAAAAGTGAAATTTTCAATACTCTTCCTCTTCCCATGGAGTACATTTCTCCATAGGTTACTCTACTAAATCTTTCCTGAAGGAAAAAAACAAACCAAACCAAACCAAACAAACAAACAAAAAAACAAAACACCAAAAGAAAACAAAACTACCAAAAAAACCCCACCCAACATTTAAGAAATCAGAGCTCTTTCCTAATTTCTGTCAGCAAGAGCTAGCTTTTATCTGCAATTTGAAAATCAAATTCAGAAAATATTTTCACTTCTTAATGAAGTCCATGTAACTGTTGGATGAGCCATATAACAGACAAGTACAATGATGTATTTATGCTACTATTCTGAAATTCTAGCCCAGGCCTCTAAACTTCACAGCTCTTTCTGTGAAGCTCGATGAAATACATCATGGCTCTGTGCTTCAGTATGAATAACTAGCATTTACTTCCTAAAACAATCACTTATGCAAAATAACCTAAGGGTGTGGAAAATAAAGGGAAAGGGTGTCCCAAGACACTAACCACTGGCCTGGTTTCACTCTGACTGAAGGTAGTGACAATTTTCCAGTTCAACAAGAGCATCAGAAAGCTAATTTTATTTCCTTTAGAAAATCTTGTCCTTAATGCTTCTAAGCAGCTTTGAAAGCTTGAAGTGAAAAACCCCTTTAGAAGTGTAAAAACCACTGCATTATCATTATATTGATGCAGGTTTTCTTTTCTAAAAACTGTTTAAAAGAAAGCCTGTTTTCAATGCTTTGAAAGAGTTAGGGCTTCCTGAGAAGAACAGGATCAGTAAAGTTTAATTTAAAAGCCACAGGTTAATACTTCTGGGTTTAAAGAAAACAGGCTTATACACCTCATTCTGTATTTTGCATACTGAAAGGAAACTTGTAATCTGATATAATCTTCTGAATATGAATAGGGGTCTTTTTCTTAACCAAGTCATTCATTTACATCAGAACTTTTTTTTTTTCTATGAAAATCTCATGAATGGCACAAAAAAAAAAAAAGAAATGTCATGCTGTAATTTCAGAGGTGATCAAAAAGTTAATACTAATACATAATGTTGAAAACACCAGTTGGATTTCTGAATATTGTCTGAAGAAAGCACAAGGAAATATTTCTTTCATCTGTAATGAGCCTTAGAGAAAGAACTTAAAGAAATCTAGAAAGATGGTTGAAGTTCAAAAGAAATTAAACCCAAAGCTTTGAGATACTGCAGGTTAATATGATTGAATAATATAGGTCTTTTCAAAACAAGAAAATGCTAATCTGAGGTGTATTTTCTTGGCTTTTTTTGAAGTCTTAGCTGATATCCATTACACTATTTCCAGGTTAAATTAAAGCCCACTGTTAAATCTGTGTTTGCTAATAGGATAGCCCATAACCTTAGGGCTGGATGGGAAGGAGGGAAATTGCATCGTTGCAGGGCTACTCCTTTCATGTGAATGGCAACAATTGTACAGTGAGTGTTGTTAGAGTGCTGGGGGGTCTAATCTTCTCTTAAACCACTTTCATTTGGGCACCCTTAGCTGCACTCAAAGACTGTAAGGAGAACTATACACAATTTATGGGAACACTTAATTTAATCACAAGCTAACTGACAATATAAATAGCTTAGACTAGCATGACACAAATTAAACGTGGGTATGCTCACCATTTGTACCACGGGCATCCAGTGAGAGTCTCTGCAGACCAAACAGGTCATGAAAATGCATGTGTCTGTAGTTCCCTGGCATGGCAAACCTTGTCAAGTTGCTGTCCACCTCTACTTTTTATTTGAGATTTTTTATGTCTAAATTAACTTTTTTTTTTTTTCCTCTGCAATTCTTGAGTTAATTTTACCTACTCAGCAATTCTATTTCTCTTTGGTTTGGTTTGGTTATGTGCTTTTTTTTCCTTACTTTCAGTATCTTTAACTAATGTATTTTCATTATAATATTTTTTTTAGAAATCAGATCATCCACAGTTAAAGCATCTACATCTATATGGATTCCCACAGAAGCAGGCAGAGAGGCAGGAGATGGACACAGGAGGTTTGAAGTCTCCTTTTTAGTAGGGTAACTTTAATAAGCATTCTAACAAGAGTGACCATAGAAAGAGACAGCCACTGCTAGGAAGGGGTAGAGTAAGCAGCTATCCATACTCCCTCAGGGAATCTAGGGGTTCCTCCTGAAGCTGCAGTAGCCATCGTTATCTGCTGAGCACGGGAAGAGGCACAGGCCTGTAACGGGAGAGGCTGTATCCCTGTTACAATAGTCACCATTACTGCCATTATGTTTTGACTAGCAGCAGCAAAAGCCACTCTGAGGTTGCCTATCAGCTCCTACACCTGCTTTTCTGCCTTGACAGCAGGACCCACAGTTGCCTTCTTGCCTCAACAGCAATACTAGAAGACAGCTTACTTAAAATGTGGTTGTCTCCTCTTCTGTCATCCACAGCTTTCCCAGCTTCTACTCTTTACTTCCCATTGTCTCCTCCTAAAAATTCCTATCACCCTGGAAATCAGTTTAATCTTCCTCCCACCCAGACATGTCATGTAAATTGTGTTTTTGCTGTGTTGCTGATAAGCTTTTGTGAGACCCAAACACAGAACATAAAAAGGAGCAATAAAGCTTTGAGAATGTGTTTGCAAATCACAGAATCACAATAACTTATCAGAGGTAGGTAAATGAGCAAGTGTCATTGTCTTGCAAAGTTGGTGGATTTTTTTTGTTGTTATTTTATTTAGTTCTCAATCACAGGGAAATTTCGTTTTGGAGAATAAATTAATAGAGAGAGAGCTTCAAGTTTTCTTCAGATGCAAGAGTGTAATAGGTCCCTATGACTGAGATGTCAGTTCTTAAACAAGTAGCACTGAATATTCCCAAGGTGAAGGCAACCACAGTGCTCACCCTGCAAAACAGGAGTTAAAATATTTTTCCTCATTTTGTCATAAAAGGCATAATTATTTGTCCTCCTTTGAGCTCGGGGTCATAAAGTGATGAAAGTGATTGAACAGCTATCCCTGTCTAGTCAATACATAAAATTATAGTCTTCATCACATACAGAAAGAAAATAAATGATTGAAATCCTATTGCACCATGAAAGCAGCTGAAGGACAATATCCTCATACCTGATGCAATGCCTTCATATGGGCAAAACCTCCATAAAACTGAGGGAGAGGGACAAGCTTCTAGTGAGTAGAAGAGTGCATGAAGGACAGTGTGGGTGGCAATGTCTATTAAATTGAGAAACAATTATTTGTGTAACTAGCAGTCTTAGTGCCATTCTTAGCATCTCTTCCTCTTAGTCTTTGTCCTTATTCACTCAGTGTTATTATCTGTCTCATCTTCAAAGCTTCTCTTCAATCTTGCACTCAGGATTACCAACTCATTTTTTGTTTCTTCTTTTTCCTTGTTCCTCTTGTCTTTAACCAGTAGAACTGTTTAGTATAGAGGAAAGAAAGTGGAAAAAAATTCTTTTGGCCTATTTTAAGAAGAGCTTAAGAAAGACAAAAGGTCAAGATAAAATTCAGTATTCAGCTTCTGAAACTGCCTACAAGTAGATGTTGAGGAAAGAACAACATAAAAAAATGCTATTCCCAAGCATTCTTTCACCTTCCAAATACTTTCAGATCAAGGGACTTTTTGAGTCAGACACGCTTCCTGTAAGTGAATACATTTCTTGGGGTTTTTTTGCATTTGTTTGGTTTGGTTTTTGTTTTTTTTTAACTGCTGCTTTGTTTTGAGCCTGGCAATGTAAACTATTGATATACAGAAAGAACAATTTATGTGCTCCTTGGAAGCTAAAACAAGTAATAAGGCAGGGTTGCAGCAGGTAAGGTTGAGATTTAGGGAAATTTAGGAAAAAACAGATGTCCCTGATTATTGCAGGGGGTTGGACTAGGTGACCTTTGGAGGTCCTTTCCAACCCAATAGATTCTATGATTTTATGATTCTGTGAAGCTGTAACCCAAAGACTGTTTTAAGAATATTGGAAAGTTTCAAACATCATTAAGAAAACTGAGTTTATTCTGAGTAATTCACTTCCTGATGTGACTTTCGAACTGAGGTTATGAAGCATCCAGCTCAGTCCCTTTGCTTCTTATCTGCTAGAAGAAAAATAAATATTACAGTAATTACAGTTAACCTTCTAAGCTGTCTCATCTTTTTTTGTCATGTTTATTATTATTGACTTCTGCTATCAGACACTGTGATGTGTCTAATTCAAATGGAATAGTGCTGAAGTGAGCACAATGGCAGTTTCATGAATTTTCATGAAGACTCAAAAATTATTGATAATATTTTTGGTGGCAGCATTTTTCCTATTCCTAAAACTTCCTTGAGATTAAGACATAGTCTGTGAAAGAAAGCTGAGGTTTAGCTGGCAAAATAGTTGGAAGTTTGGTTTTGTATAAAAAGTATAAAGTACCTTTCACATATCTTCTAAAATTCCTTCTCATTTCAGAAGGCAGTGACTGTTAATAGGTACACAAAAGATGACAAAATATAATCAGTCAGAATCTAATTTGAAATTGTATTTCAGCAACAACCTTCGTGTTAATTGCCATTCTGGCAGCAGTTTTTAGGTGCCACCTGGAACAAGAACACCAGCCAGCTGTGCACACTGAAATCTTCCTCGATATCCACACTCATATCCCACTGCACTTGGCTTGGGGAATGTGACACGTTGGAGAGGTACCAGTCAAATTCAGCCTTCCAAATCACAAATGAAATGAATAAGTAAGTGTCACAGCACCACCAGAATGCATCAGTGCAGTAATCTTTAAACTAGAGTAATAAATCGTGTTATTCATCCCTTCCATCAGTCTCCCATGTTCCACTGCAGCAATGGGAATGCCACATGGGCAATGTAACCTGAAAGTAACTCTTGAAATTCACTGTAATGTTAAATAACCACAGTTAACACATGGTTACATTTTATAAACTTCATGTTGTAGTATAGTTTTAATCTAATAATTCTTGCTATTTTTTTTTCATGACAACAGGTAGCCTGAAAATCCTGGTGCAGCCACTCACTGGGATACACACTGGGAAAGAGATTCTCTATTTCTGCACTCAGAGTAGTAGAAATGTTGCAAGTCTATCTATTTAAGTGCAAATGTGACCGAGTTTCTCTGTACTCTGTGGCTCCCAGCAGGGATATCTTAAAATTCAACTGGTCTTTCTCTGATTTAACCCAAACATTTGAAATTTATTGTTTTTTTAAAAGTATCAGTTTATGAAATCTACCTGGTTGAGTATTAATCACTATCAGTTGTGTAAACATCTTTACTGAAATGTGGAAATGAATCTTTTGTGTTTGTGATATTAGTGAGTGGAAACAGTTCCTGAAAATTTATATTGTTCTGTGAAACATCCACAAAATCTACAGTGATCCTGTAGGTCATCATAATTCAATGTGAAAGTATTTTCAAGTGTCTCTATTTAGATAGTGACTATTGCAGCAAAAAATATAGTCACAAATGAAGCTTCCAGAAGAAAAAGAGAGAGTAAAAATAAACATAGCTTCTGTGGTTTTATTGGTTTTATTTGTCTGCTTGTTTTTGTTTTGTTTTGTTTTTTTTCTTTTTAGTTTTGGTTTGGTTTGAAGAAGTTACTTCAAAATGGAAGAAAAGGAAAAATACCATGAGAACATCAGATACAAATGATGAAACAAAAATACCTTCAGAGTTTGGGAGTTTTTTTGTCAGTGTAATTTAACTGCTTTTACATTAGAAACTTTTTCTCTTTTTATAAGCATCATAGCTTTTAATGTGTATTCTTCATTTTGAATTCTTTCCTAGTAGAGTGATCCCAAAGTCCTAAAATATAAAAGGACTTATCTCTCATTAATTTTCCAATTTTGAAATTTAAGGGACTTAACTGTTGTACTGAACTTTGATGTTTACTTTTGGGGAGCCAATACCAGCAAATGGGATTCAGTACATGAAATTAGAAAATCCTAGAGAAGGCAAGTTGAATTTCTAAGTTATAATTGCAGTTTTGTTGAGACCCAGATCAGTTTCTTACAAAGTCTTAAGTACTACTTTCTAAAAAGTGTAACTAATATAGCCTCATTTGTATTTTTTCTGAGTTTTCAAGTGTTCAAGTGTTAAAAATTATTTGAGTCGTGCTGTGTTCATACTCCCACTGTGACTTAAGACTGTATTTATTTAACTTGATTAATTTACCTCCATTCAGTTAAGACCACCTGAGAACTCACTGTATGCTTTGCAGAGGCTATACAGATAATATATTTAAAAATCTAAGTAGCTACTACAAACAGATTATAGGACTTTGAAATTAATGATCTGAAGCTGAAATTACTAGATCCAAGCATTTAAATATTTATTCATACCTTTCATGCCATCATTAATGCAATGGAGCACAATCAAACAGATGCCAAGCTACTAAGATTCAATTTATGAAGAAATACTGAGCAAGTTGGACTTATTATCATTGAAAATGAAGAAGGCTCATGGTGTCCTAATTAAAGCACTGCTGTTTCAAAGATGGTAAATAACACTGATCTAAGTAAAGATTCACAGTTGCAAAGAGAATCGTGATCTAAAAATGAAATAAAAAAAAATATTTTAGCAAAATATTTCCTTTTCTCATCTATAATATTGAAGATAGGAAACAAATGGAAGATGTGTTTTTACATTTATATTCAAGAAAATTAAAAAAAACACACAAAAAAATTAGAGAGTGGTTTGTTTGTTTGTTTTCACAAAACTTGATTTATTGATTTTCAAATAAATAAAAAAAATAGGTAGGCTTATTTATGTACTGAAAATAGCCTAAGCCAATTCCAGTGCTATTTTAGGGCTGTGCTGAAGAGACCAGTTCTGGGCAGGTACACACCAACCAGACAGGCCAGGTGACAGTGAAAAGACTTACTATTCAAAAAGTCATCACAAGGTTTATGATCTTATAATCTAGTAAAGGTCTTTGCATAGTAATGGATTTCAAGTACATAAAATATGATTTAAATGTTATTTTTTTTCCACACAGAACTCTGAGAACCAAGTCTTGGTTCTCTCAGTCTTGGAAGGCTTAGTACAGAGCAACAAAGAATGAAAAGATTTCCCCTCTTTTTGCTGAGGGATATTTTCTGGACATAGCTATGAAATGTTTAGATTAAGATACTTCTTTGTTCATTTAAGAGTGTCATGAGATTGCAAATTCATAGAATCACAGAATGGTTTGGGTTGGAAGGGACCTTAAAGATCATCTAGTTCCAACACCCCTGTCATGGGCAGAGACACCTGCAACTAGATCAGGCTTCTCAAAGCCTTGTACACATCCAGTGATGGAACATCCACAACTTCCCTGGGCAACCTGTTCCAGTGTCTCACCACCCTCTTGAAGAGCTCACCACCCTCTTGAAGGAAGAGCTTCTTCCTCATTTCTATCTATACCTACCAGCTTCCAGTTTGAAGCCATTTTTCCAGGTAGCCCTCTTAACATAACTAACAAACATGCTCATATTCAGTAATTAATTATCAATAATGTGATGAAGGTAGGCAGCTAGTCTGTCACTCCACAGAGCTGAAAGAAATAAAAATCAACTAGGATGTACAAGTTCACCATGGTATTGAACCAGGAAATGCTTTCCCAGTCACACAGAAGAAGCTAATACCTGATCATTTTCTAGGTGAGAGAGTTCAACAGTAATTTTAAACTGAATTAGCTTTTTCAGCAATAAGAATACTGCATATTACTTCACCTGGGCAACCTTGGCAAGTACTTCAATAGCAAACCTAGTGGATCAATTAAATGTAAGTGCTACACTGAACCTGTCCTTTGAGGGAGCAAAATCCTATTGAAGAGCAATTTCTCCGATACAATGAAAATGGAAAATTGATTTACAGTCTAAATGTCTCAGTTCTTATAGAGTTATAAGGAGCATCTATAGGATGGCAGCTAAAAGAACACAGGGCCGAATGGGGGAACAGATAACACTTAAGTATAAAAGAAGTATAATGGCTCAATCAATAGTTTGCTTTCAAGATTTAGGTAAGATTTCATTAGACATGGATCAAACAGGTGTCATTCTGTTCAGAGAGCAATGAACTGCAAGTTTATGGTGGGAAAACACTCACTCGGAATTGTTAAAGGGATTAAAAGCTACTAAAATGCACTGAAGCAGATCGTGCTGAAGAACAGCTTTTCAACACCAGCTAAATAGTATCTATCTTTCTTTCCCTGCCCCCACCTACAACTGTGTCAGCACAGGCAGCCACTGAGGCAGGCTGGCTGCTGCAAGGAGCTTTTCAGTTCCAGGTGTTGCTGCAATATGGCAGGCACATTCTTTAGCTATGAAGCAGCTGCTGCTAAGAGGAGTTGCATAAAATGATCATTTAGTCTCAAAGCACTTCACACAAATAGATGTTTGCCTAAAGGATCATTCCCCAAGTATTGATACAACCATTTTTTAACTGGTTTAAGTAGCCCTCCTCCTGCGTTTAAGAGGTTCAGCAATCTAATTGGGGAGCAGCAGCAACACCATGTGATTTACAGCATATTAAAAAATGCAAATGTTCCAACAAATAATGGGAACACGCATGACTGCTGTCTATAAACACCTTGGAGCAGGAGAGCAAAATGCCCAGGAGGAGAAAGAGCTATTGAAGCTAAAGGACAATGTTGGCAATGAATAAATTTAGACTGGAAAGTGGAAGATTTCTAACTAGAAAGACTAACAAAGATGAGTCAGAGTATGGAAAAACTCCTGAAGTGACTAGTTAAGGGAAAACATCTACTGGCTTTCAAGACCCATGAAAACAAGTTTGTGAAAGGTATTACAGAATAGCAGGAGGTTGGACTAGTTTGCCCAGATCATTTCCAGTCCTATGTCACATGTTAATAAGCATGATGAAGAGATGAACAGCAATTCATAGGGTGATACCAATCTCTGCCTCTTTCAGTTGGCTGGAAATGGCATGTTAACTAGAAAAAATTACTGTATTCACTGAATTAAACTTGTTGCACATAGTTTGAATATCTGAAATGAAGAATAATTTGATCTCGTGGGCTTATTTTCCAGGCACACCAATCATGTATTTCAGAAAAGGATATGTAAATGAACTGAAACTTATAACTACTCCTCTGCTAGTTGCATTATTTAGTGAGGGCATAGAAACACACAGTCCCTTAAAAACATGCCTGAAGAAAAAGACAACATTGCCAAACCTTTCCACCATCCCTATTTTACCAAAGTTCTCGACAGAAAAGTCAGTTACAAAGCATGTATTAAAAATCCTTACACCAATTTAAGTCACTGCTGGAATATGCACAGACCTGAATGGAGTCTCCATTCTATTTGGAGTTTCCCAGTGTTGTTATTTAACTGCAAATCAAGTTTCTCTGGCCATTGAAGCATTTGCAAATCTGCTGCAAAGACTGCAGGATACTGTGCTAGACATAATTAAGTAATGTAAGTCAAGCCTTCCTTTTAATTTATTTATGTTTCAAAACAGACATGTTAAATAAAAACTACTAATATGCAACAAACTACAGTAATGTGCAGAAAAAAAAAATCAGAAAGTGCTTAGTATTTCTTCTATTTGATAACAACATAAGAAATGCAGTTTGGCTGGTAGTGTTAATCCATAAATAAGTGCTGATAATCCCAAACCAACTTAATTAGAAAGGGCACATCCAATGTGGTAGACTAAAATCTAACACTAATGAAATTATTATTATGTGCTTTGCATAAAAATGCCAATAACTGATCTCAAAGTAATTTCACTGACAGTGCAGCAAAGGGCATTGATATTTTAATTGCTCATTGGCATTTCATTTAAAAAGTTTTAAGACAAAAAATGAGCATTATTAGAGGGATATTTATCTGAATCCCTGAGATTACTCCTTGGTGGCAGTAAAGCTTTACAATAAAGTAATTTTCCCTCGGATGGATAATGCTGTTATTATTTTTTATTAGTGAAATGTCTGAATCTCATTTTACTACATGCAATAGAGACACCTAATTCTGCCCAAACTGTTCTTGACACTGGGAAAAAAAAGACATTTCTTATCTTTCCCAGAGTCAAGCAGCTACTCATTATCTAAACAAGACACAAGATGCTGCTTCCCTCCATCTGAGTCCTTGGAGTCTTTTATGTATTTGACCTTGTTTCTTGAAGTTTGTATTAAACCCACAAATTCTTATCCTGGAAAGGACAGAAAGGGAGATTGTTCTCAAATTACTGCTTCTAGAAGCCACTTGCCTTTGATCAAATAAGGCAGTCTAATGTTTTCTTACAGCCTTGAAAGTCATTGAATGGTATGTCAGACCTGGTAAATAAATAACAACTGCATAGAGTATTTATTTTTAAATGTCAAGCCTAACCAAGGATTAGGGAAGAGCATAGAAGTCAGCATTCTAGAGGGAAAAGTTCAGTTGCTTAAAGACAACCTTTAGGTTGAGAGTTTCAAGGCTGGGGACTTTCTGTTATGAAGGAAGATGTGGTGGTGGTAAAAACAAACATTTTCCATGTTCTGTATAATAGGCACAGCACACACAGACCAGAAACATTTCTCAGAACCCAAGAATTCCCTTTGCTTGATGAATGAGCTAGGAAGTATGTTTTACTGCATCACAATCATGTATCAGGAGAGGAGAACAGTATTACCTGAATCAGTCTAGACAGTGTTTCAAAGACTTCTTCCTGGGCAATGAAAATATTCTGAATTTTGAGAATCCCAGGAGGATTGAATCTTTCTCTTTGGTGTACCTAACACCAACAGATGATAAGATAAAAGATTACAATGATAATTTAAACCCACTTCAAGGATTTTCTGATTGCTTCTTGACTGCTTGGTGGGGTTTTTTTTTCCTAAGGTAACAACTTAGCTCTATTTTGTAAGATGCTCAGTCCTGAGCATTATTAGATGTAATCCCTTGTAATGTTTAGTTAGAGGAACACTAAGATTCTCTGTCACCATCGAATTAACAGATTAATGTTTCTAAAATGCTGGTATGTATAATTTGAGATATATTTTAAAACTCAAAGCAGGACAGATTGAAATAAAATAAAAACATTCTTAACCAAGCTGATGGGAGAGGATGGCAAGCTAGGATTTAGACACTTGATTTTTTTCCCTTTGATTGACCACAGCTTTAAACTTGTCATTTGAAACATGGATTTAGAGTTCTTTACTTCTTTCTCAGCACCTAACTAAATAACCAGGATAAAAGAACAGTCAAGCTGACTGTGACTAGAGTATTTTCTTAATCAGTAAGGAATAGTAGTTTAAACCCCAGGAAAAGACTGACCCTTTATCTCCCACACCCTTGGTGAAAGCTTAATGTCAAAACTGGTGGGATGTTAGATTTTGATGTTGTCTTGACCAGCAGATGTCGCTGAAAGCATCTATCCTGCTGTAACAAACCACCAGCCCAAGCAAATATCCAAGTGTTGCTTCTGCAGAATGTCCATGTCAAATGCCTGAAACTTTTCTATGGGTAGGTGAACTCTAAGAGGTAACTACCAGAATTTTCATTTGCTCATCAACTGCAACTTTATTCTTACTAGTATTAAAACAATGTCTTAATTAAGTGGCATCATTGAAAAAATGATGCAAGGCACTTATTAGTCAGTCTGCCAGGTGCTTCTTCCAAACACATGGATGAATTCCCCACCTGTTAAGAATTTCTGAGAACTTGTTAGCAAAAATAAAGACCAGTTGTTTTTCTAATTAGGGTATATTGTGAATATGTAAAAATAAACTGCAACATTTTAGCAACTAAAGAAAATAATTATTTTGGTTTGGACATTACATGTTTCTAGGAAAAGCATCTGTGTGTCTAATTTGCTGTAATGAGCAATTAATGGCTAAGACAGAAACTATCCAATATTAAAAAAAAAATAAAACAATATGAAGTATTTGTCTTCCAACTTGCATTAGTCATTCTTTAATGTTTTTCTCCTTCAATTCTGATTACAAAGATACATATTGCTGCTGAGCTACAATCAATTTAACATTTTTATTTTTAATAACAGTTTGTGTATTCATTTCACTTTGTGATGATGATCCCAGCACATTATAATTTGCATCTCACTTCCAAATGAGAAATGATGTTGTTTGCATAGTTAATTTCTCAGCAATCCCCCTTAATTTCAAGATTAATGTGTTTTTCAAATTTGTCCAATTATGTAAGAAATAAACAAACAACCTCCCTCCCCTGAAATCCCTCAGTGCTCCTAACACCTTTAGAACAATCTGCTTTCAATTCCCTGGCTTTAACTCTGGGGGAGTTGTTAAGCACCAAGAGCTTGCCCAGAGATTGTGGAGTCTCTGTCCTTGGGGATTTTCAAAACTTGATTGGACACAGCCCTGGCAACCTGCTCCAGCTTTGGAGGCAGCTCTGCTTTGAGCCAGAGCTTCAACAGGGCAACTTTGAGACCCCTGACCCAAACCGAATCTTGCCACGAATCTATGAAAACAGGTATCACTAAGATAATATAGTGACACCACTGTAAACACGATTATAGAGATAACAACTTTTCACATTTTAGTCAAATGTGAACACAACAAAAATGAGCTTTAAAGTTTTTATGTCATGTTTGGGAATGAATGCTTTTCTGTACGGGCATGTGTGTATTCACATTTATGTCTACGCATACAAGTTTGTGTCCACATTCTATAATTTTAAAACATCCCTCTTTATAAATCAGACTTAGGTGCTCAATGTGCTGTTTGAAGAATTCTTGATACTTGTATTTTATTGTTTCTTCATTCTATTTCAATGTGATTTAATTAATGTAGACGTGACAATCAAAAAATTAAATTTAAATGTTGCCACAATGATGACTGAAACTGGAGCTAGTCCACAAATGAATACCTTTGAATAAGAACAAAAAATAGCCTATATGCAAAGAATAACATTACCTTTAGAAAAACACTTAGTGGACTGATTTTCATTTTTCCTGCTTTTGACTTAGTTATTGCAGATAAAATTATCAGGAAATTTCTGCTTCCACTAATGTCAGAATAACTTGAATGTAAGTCTATGATATATACTGAGTTACAGATGCCAGAGTATTTATTTCAGAACTGAATATGAGTCATTTATACAGCCAATTATATAGAAAATAATTATATTTTTGAAGTGAATTTCATCCTATCACCATCTGTTGCATATTTCAGAGCAGATTTTTAATCCAGAAGGTGATTTCACTGGGATGATAAATCAATCTATATCTTTATTACAAGGCATACTAATTGCATTACAGAATTAACACATTAGTATACCACATATTGTGCAATTCTTCATTCCTTCTTACACAAAATTCCTACTGGCTTCAAGTTCTTTGCAACCAAAATGGCTCCGGAAGCCACACCCAGCATATATCACATCACATACCAGAGTCTGTTCCTGAGAGATTTCATTAACTATTGCCTAGAAGATAATTTTGAACTAAGAAAATTGGTGTTTTTACAGGAACTTAGACACTTAATGGGTGTCTCAATTCTCAGATGTTTTAAGGCCCCAAAATAGTTGTTTGTTTGGTTTTTTTTTTTAATAATAATCTATTTCCCATTATTACCTAGAATTTGCAGTGTTGGTTCAGATGAGTGTTATGTTTATGGGTGTAATGCTACTTGTCTCTATAGACATATCAGGTTACTGATGATACAGCAAGTAATGTTGACTGTTGTACACTTCCATTCTCTGTCTCTTTCAGAAGATAACATTCAAGAGACCACAGTGCACAGGTATATTTTCAATCTTAGTATCACACCAATTTTTCAGTTAGTTGGTGCTGAAAATTTCAATGATTTGAGAGAAAAATGTTGTTTATGGTCATAGTGTGTTATAAGAGTACCATAAACATCAGAAAATTTCTCATTTCAGGAGCATAAAACCCAAACTTACAAAAATGTCAAAATCTTGATGAATTATATATAGAAATTTGATCAAAAGCACAAAATTTTACTTTCTGTACATATAGAACACCCTTATAGCTTTTATTTGGAACTGTGAAGATTTAAAATTTGTTTTGTTGTTCTTTTACAAAATTAACATTTTCATGTAATGATTAAAAGAAGAATTAGGCCAATTTAAAAATATTTAAAAGCCATTAAAAAAGAATGGCTTACATGGGGCTACGTAGCTGGGAAGAGAGACAAAATTAAGCCAAGCTAAAGAGAATTGAAACTTCTGAGTGCATTCAGAGAAGGGACCAAGTAGTGCTTTGCAGAAGCTGTGCTTGCTCTTTGGAATAGCTTGCAGTGAGAAGTCAGTGTGTATGCCTCACTCTCCTGAGGAACTTCTTAATCACATTTTTTTATATAGAATTTCTAGCAGCCCCAGACCACCCTGCTTCAAGCTGAGGGAGCACTACTGTGCATCTCAGAAATAGAGCCTGTTGTGCCCTGCCGGGTACTACAGGTAATTTCTAGCTCAAGTTCTGAGCAGGGAATCTAGCAGGACTGTTGATTATTTTAGGCATCAGAGATAATTATATTCTGGTTGACTTGTGAAACCATTTGCTTAAAAAAGTACTAAAATGCTCTTAATTCAAAAGGAGAAGGGATAATCCTGCTTGGACTGATAAGGCCCGAAGTCTTTATCAGTTCCATTGCTGGCGAGAGCTACAGGCTGGAAAGGATTAACTCACCTGCTTCATTTCAAGCAGGCTAAGCCTGTGAAAGAGCTCTCTAGAGAACCTGCTCAGATAATTGAGGGTCTGAAATCATTTAAGTGCTGGACTTGTGTCAGAGGTGTCACATTTGTCAGGCACCTGCAGTTTAAACCCAGGCAGGCCAGCTAGCATTAAAGGGATGCTTGTACAGATTAAATGTCATCATGTTCTGCTGCAGGCCTGTGCCTAGCGTTTCAGGTACACTGATCCTTCATTCCAGAGACATCGTTTTCCTTTTCATTCAAGGTAATTTAAGGAAACACATTGGTTCCTGCACACATATCACTACGAACAGGGATCACACATAGAATCATAGAATCATTCAGGTTGGAAAAAACCCTTGGGATCATCAAGTCCAACCATTAGCCCTAGTCTACAAAGTCACCCCTAAACCATGTACCCCAACACCACATCTAAATGACCCTTAAACACACCCAGGGATGGTGACTCAACCCCTCCCCAGGCAGCCTGTGCCAGGCTCTGGCTACTCTTTCTGTGAAAAAAAATTCCCTAATGCCCAGTCTAAACCTCCCCTGTTGCAGCTGGAATCCATCCCCTCTTGTTCTATCACTGATTACCTGTGAGAAGAGACCAGCACCAGCCTCTCTACAACAGCCTTTCAGGTGCTGTAGAGAGTAATGAGGGCTCCCCCCAGCTTCCTCTTCCTCACACTAAACAGTCCCAGATCCTTCAAGGGCTCTTCATAAGATTTATTCTCCATGCCCATACATATGAGTATGCACATGAATGTAAGCTGAACAATTAGCTGTAGCACCTCAGACACTGACCTTGAATGAAGCTTTGGAAGAAATTGAAGTATGTGGCCCAGATAGTTCTTCAGGATACTAACAAAGGAAAATATGCCAGAAACCTAAGGTCTGCTCCATCCAATTCCTTGCTCTTCTCTCTCAAGAAGTAATAGGTCTTCTCACTGAGCTGCTTGATCCATATCTTTCTAATTTTTTGCCATGTGCTTTGAAGATCTTTTAATACATAATAAATCCTATTGCTCCTACCCCTGAAGGTTTGTTTCTTTCACGGAGATAGGGAACTTTGTTTCTGACTCCTCCACAAATCTCAAGAAAAAAAAGAAAGGGCACAAAAATATCTACGAAGACAAAAGGGAGGTGTGAAATGGGATCAAACGTGTGTTATTTGTCCACTATTACTTGACTTTCCGTGTCTAAATCAGAAGAGTATTGCTACTATAGAGAATATATCCCCTTCAGGAGTTTTCAAATGGCAAATATAAGGTATTTATGATGAACTTTGTAGGAAGACTATTCACAAGATGCTCTTAAAAGTTCCCCTCACTCCTGTGTCACTTCATTGCCATCTACATAGCCCTCAGAATGAAGTTAAATATTACAGGTAGATGACATGTTTGTGCATGCTAGTGAAGTTATTTATACACATGACCTAAAGCAAATACCCAAGACTCATCCATATAATTTAAGTGGGTTTAATCAGTTTTGATTGAGTTTAATCAAATATTTACTTTGTTGTTTCTTTTCTTTTGGTTGTTGTTGTTGTCTTTGCTTATAATTATGTAATTTGTTGTGCTTAAATAGGAAAAACAAGGCACTTAAGAAGCACTGAGTGGAAGGCAGTTTGTAGGCAGTTATGCAATAAACACTAAATTAAGTAGGGTTCACAAGACCACTTTCTGTATTCCTGTCTGCACTCAATAAGCTGTGAAAACACTGTTCAACACCTTATACAGAGTGTAAGATCATTATTAAGCTAGAATGCACTAAGTGAAAAAAACAAGGGTAATGCTAAGGATTTAAGCTTACAGAGTATCAAGTAATTCCTTAGACACACACAGCTGAATAGCAGACAGACAAAACTGTGCTAAAAAGGCAGGCAGAAGTTCACAGCAATTCCTTTTTCCCTGACGAGATAAAATGGGTTTTTTACCTGAAACATTAGAGCTCCCTGAATCACAAATGTGAGAGACACCAATTAGACACCTTGGAGGTTCTCCAAAGTGACAGAGACACTGGAATAGCCACTCTGACCATCCCCTCTAATTTTCCACCTGCTCCCAGATCACAAACTGTGTGCCTGAAGAAAAACTTTTGTATGGCACAAATGGTCATTGTTTCCTGATGGGATATTTAATGATAATTGTTTTCTGAGTTTCATTGTCTTTTATTTTGTTAGTCATTATTGATATAAGGAGTATGTGCAAAACATATTTGTGGACCATATTCATTTCCCCAAAATTTAACCATTTTCAGTAAAGCTGACAATCCTTTAGAAATCAGTATCACTGCTATCAAGAATTTGCAAAACAGAATGCAGCCTTTACTTAGCTCACACAGATGGAGAGAGAGGAGAAGAAAGGGAGTTGCAGGTTGGTTGTTTAGGAATTTGTTTTCTTAACTTAAATTATATGTTATTTGCTTCTCCTGCATACTGGGAGTTGCACTTAGGTAATTTGCCACAGCACATATCTATATCTGAGGTGTTGCAGGCTCTAGGGACAGACACCAAGCATCCTTTCATGCTCAGTGAGCTGAAAAAGGAAATGCTTGGAAAACTAACTTTAAATGTGTATTTAAATTTTACCCTAAGTACTGAGGCTTCACAGAATCTAAGACCCAGTGACACCCATTAATCTACAGTAAAACCTTTATTTTAGAAATGTAACATAAACAAGGATGAAGCTGGAACTCAGGTAAGATATTTGCAATTATATTGTTCACCAAAACTGATAGACACTCTCAAAAAAAACCCCACTAAAAGTAGAAGTTATAATTTTAAGGAGAGGTTTTCCAGAAGGTCTACTGGTACATAGACTTAAAAGTCAGATTTAGAACCCTGGAAAGAGACACAGAGAATCCCAGAGAATTTTCAAGAGCTCTAGTACTGGTATTCTTTACACTTTTCAAACTGCTTCTAAGTGCTTTTCTGCAGTTTTGAGGCCTAGATATTAGTGTGCTGATCTAAAAAATAAAAAGAAATTATAAAATCACTTTTCTCATATATCTCAGTAAATACATCGTTAGATAGTATCATCTTTATAACTGCAGAAAACATACAAACTGTTTTTTTCTTGTCACATATATGAATGCCTGAGTGATTATATTTGTGTGAACCTTTGGAAGGTTCATTTAGTTTTTTTAAAAAAATACACACTTAGAAGAATATATTGAATCCTTTTCACAGGTTTAAAGGCAGAGTAAGTTTTTCAGTCTTGACAATATATTTTATGTGCTATAAACACATAACAAATTTATTTTGCCCCTCAGATGTCTTTAACTCTGTAGTCTTCAACAGAAAAGTTTAATTGAGCAGATTGCTAAAGCTCACATAGGTGCATCTGAGAAAGCATTCACTTCTTTTCAAGATTGTGCAGCATCTTCTACAGTGTAACTGGAAAGTGAAAAGAGGAGTAGACATTGAGTAAGTAAAGTAAATTAAAGGAATTAAAACCTACATGCCTGATTGCTGAAAGCCAACAGTTACATGAATATTTAAAACTATGTATAGTTCAGCTTGTAGAAATGCTTTTGTCATCTCCTGTACTAAGAAAGATATTCACCAAATTGTTACATGCTATGGATCTATCTCCTGATACTTATAATTCTTCTTATCATAACACATCTCAACGTGAGGCGTGTTGTAACACTTTTTTTTTTTTTCCTATCTGTTCAAAACTTCAACAATAAAAACTCGCAATAGGACATTAATGAAATTAGGCCTTTCTGTTCGAAAAGGGAACAAAAAATCCGGTGTAAGCTTCCCTTTATTCCACAAGATGGAAGAACATTAATGAAATTAGGCCTTTCTGTTCGAAAAGGGAACAAAAAACCCGGTGTAAGCTTCCCTTTATTCCACAAGATGGAGCTCGCTCACTGTGTTACAATTCAATGTACCGACGCCGCCAGAGATCGCTGTCCTTTCGACATTCTCTCCTATGAATAAGCAGCAGTCAAGACTAAGAAATGCGATGTAATAGTCTTGTACTTATGGATGACAGAAATGTTTGCAGAAAATACTGCTTGAATCCTACCCTGCTGTAGCCATAATCGGAATGCAAGTTCTAAACTTAAGATTTAAGGAGCACAGAATCGTATCAGACCCAATTGTTTTGGTTGGAAGAGACCTTTCAGATTATCAAATCCAACGATTATCCAGTGCTGCCAAATCCACCACTAAATCAGGTTCCTCCGAACCACATCCACACAGATTTAAAATCCCTCCAGTGATGGGGACCACACCCCTGACCAGGGCAACCTGTTCGAATGTTTGACAAACCTTTTGGTGAAGAAATGTTTTCTAATATCCACCCTAAACCTCTCCTGGTGCTACTTGAGGCTATTTTCTCCTATCCCTTATGACTTGGGAGAACAGACCGACCCCCACCTCACTACAATCTCCTTTCTGGGAGTTGTAGAGAGTGAGAAGGTCTTCCCTGAGCCTCCTTTTCTCTGAGCCAAACAACCCCAGCTCCCTCAGCCACTCCTCAACAGGCTTGTTCTCCATACCCTTCACCTGCTTCCTTGCCTATCTTTGGACACATTCCAGAAACTCAATGTACTTCTTGTACTGAGGGGCCCAAAACTGAACCCAATATTCCAGGAGTGGCCTCACCAGTGCTGAGTACAGGGGGGCACTCCCTGCTCTAGTCCTGCTGGCCACACTATTGCTGAAAGAGCCAGGATGCTGTTGCCCTTCTTGGCCACCTGGGCACACTGATGGTTCATATTCACCCAAATATCAACCAACTCTCCCAGGTCCTTTTCCACTGGGCAGCTTTCCAGCCACTCACTCCTCCCCAAGCCTGTGGCATTGCCTGGGGTTGTTGTGACTAAAGTGCTGGACTGAGAACTTGTCCTTGTTGAACCCCCGTAACACTGGCTTCAGGGCATCGATCCAGCCTGTCCAGATCCCTCTGTAGAGATCTTCCACTCTCAAGTAGACCAACAGACACACTCAAGTTTACACAATGACAGGGCACAACTGAGAAGATCCTGGCCCCTTCTACTTGACACCCACCCTTCAGATATTTGTAAACATTCATAAGATCTCTCAGGCTTCTCCAGGCTAAACAGCTGCAGCTTCCTCAGACTTTCCTCATCAGAGAGATGTTCCAGTACCTTCATCAACTTGGTAGCTCTCCCTTGGAGTCTCTCAAGTATTTCACTGTCCCTCTTGAACTGGGGAGCCTAGAACTGGACACAATATTCCAGATGTGGTCTCACTAGTGCAGAGAAGAGGGGGAAGAGAACCTCCCTCAACCTCATGGCCACACTCTTCTTTATGCCATCCATGATACCACTGGCCCCAAGGGCACATTGGTGTTGGCATCAACTCCCTTGTGTTTTTGCTGTCGCATGACACTCAGTCCCTGCCTCCACTGGATGGCAGACTGAAGGAACTTGCTAGCATGTCATCCCACAAACACTGATGTGCCATGCTCTTCCTTATCTGTAGCAAGACCTCTTTTATTCCTTGCCCCCTTTAAAAGGTATTTTATAGTAGCAATATGATTTTATTACTACGTGACATTTAGATCCAGAATCCAGCACTTAGGCAACTGTAAAATGCAATGGTTTGCAATATAGGGAGAGTTTTGTGGTGGGCAAACACAATAATTACATCTTTGACCTGAAAAGGAACCTGACTGCTTATGGAAAAACCAAACTGACTGCTCAGTTGACAATACAGGCTATATTTCCAGTACTTGGATCTAACTTTTAATGGAAATATCAGTCTTTCAGCTACAGACTGTCAGTACACATATGTTGTGAAATACCAAGCATATGTAAAACATGTGGAAGTAGATCAAACTGAGATGGAAAGCTTTTAAGTTTAACTAAAGGACCCATCCAAATGATGTATCCAGCGTTGGTACATCTTCCATGGAAAGAATACCAGAGATAAGAGGGTTTTTAACCTTGAAAACTATGTCAGTTAGGGCAACTTCAGAAGATAGCAACCGCACTGGGCTAAGGAACAACTAAAGCAGCCTCACTCAGCACTGCAACTCATTCCTGCAGTGGTTTGCTATGCCTTAAGAGAAGGTTCATGCATTTTTACTTGGCACTATCCCATTTTCTTTCTGTGAAAGCTTTTCTTGGCTCACAGATATTGCAGTAATGTCTACCAGATTTCACCCAAAGCAAGGAAAAAAAAAAAAAGTCAGATTTTTATAGAATTTTACAAGTCTACTTTTTTTTTGCCAATCCTATTCCACAGAAATTGTGTATGTCTCTAACCCAGTTCTTACCCACATCCATACTCTGAACAAATATATCACATAAGCTTCAGATGCTATACTACTCCACTGACCAGGGCACCTGTTACCTTTATGTCTCTACAAACTCAAGATTCCTTTTTTTGTTGTTTTCCTTTGTTATTCTCATTTTCAGACAAGTGCAAATCCAGATCACACACCCATAGTTTTGCCATCCACTCTGACATTATATTCCTTTACTATTGCCATCCTGTATGCTTCTTATTGACATCCCACTTATCTATCCTCCCCAGAACCCCCATAACTCATATACTATCTTCATAATTTATTTGGCCATTTCTATTCTCCTTTTCCTTCCTCTAAAATGTTTCATCCACCCACAGAGTAAAATACAATAAAATGGAACAACAGAAAAAAAAAAACAAACATTCACAGCACTTTTACTGCCATTCAAGCTTCTGATTTGTGGAGATCATTTAATCTGATCCTCCTGTCTTTGCACCTACCCACTGTAGACCAGATCAAGCTCTTGATGTTGAGACACTTCCCTCATACTTTTTTGCAAAGTCTCTCAGTTCTCCTTTCACATTCAGCACTTGCAGAAGTCTCCACTCTTCTTTACAACTGTTGCCATATCCTATCACTGCAAATCATCTCACTACAGTTCAGCTTTCCTCTCTCATTTCATCTTCAATCTTTCTCTCCTTCCCACAGTATCCTGTACTTTTTCTTGGCTTGCTAATGACCCATTTGATCCATTTTACTGCTGGTTCTGTCTTCCTTTGCCTTGATGCTTTACTTCAGCTCTCTGACTTGCCAAAATGTTCATGCTTTACATTTCATGCTTTCATTAAGCTTGGCTCTGTTTCTGTCTGATTTCCCTCTTGCTGAGTTTCCCTCGTTCTGGTTCCAGCTATCAGCTAATCTCTCTCATCACTGATCACTGGCCTTCACCATCTTCCCTGGTGACACTGCAGAGTAATTCTTTTTGACAGCACTGATAAGTACCTTATGATTCTGCCCTTTTGTTTGCTTTGGGGTTTTTTTTTATTTTCTGTGATGGAAGTGATGAGTATTTTTTGCATATGACTGTTTAGGCTTTACAAAATAGTCCACCTTTCAGAAATAAGTTCATTCACTTGTAGTACATGAAACATTCTTTTTTAGTTTCTCTTTTTGATAAGGATTTTTATGCAGATCATTCTTTTCCCATTGCCTTAGTTATCAGATTCTGGAAAGGGATTTTTCAGGCAAATGTTTACAGTTTCTGGCCTTGATGTATGCACTATACAATGGTGAAAAAATTATTAAAGCAAAGCAATAAAGTTTACCTCACTCATAAACGTAAGTATCCCACTTGCTGGATTACACAGCATTTTTCCTTCCTCTCATGACTTTCTCCCATCCACAGTGGGGTATTAATTAGCCAATCTTAAGTGGAACAACCTTGAAAGGTAGATGTAGACATTGTCTATAAATAAAACCCAGCACACCACAAAGTATCTTACTGTGTGTTACATTCTGAAATGCCTAATGAGATAATGAGAAATTTCCTATAGAAAGTGGGAAATCTGAGCACACATTAATTTAAGAGAAAGGAAATAAATTTAGGAAGACTCAGTGGGTAATGGTATGAAATGGAGGCCTGAACTAAGTAATACTGTCCTTAAATTCCTAATTATCAGTGGATGTTACAGAATGAGCTAAACTCAATTCAACTAATTACATTAGGCAGATGCCAAGAATTTGGGAAATCAAATGCTTATGTCAATCTGAGAGTTCAGTTTTGAGATTCCAAACTTTGTCTGAACAGAGAAAACCTTCAGAAAACATAACTGAGGATGGTGTTTAATTGATTCCATTCACACTCACTAAAAGGTAAAATTATATTACACAAACTGAATCAATCCTCTTAGAGAGAGAACTGGAACAGACTCTAATCTGAGTCATCTAGTCTGAAAGAGTTCAGACTGCTACTGCATTTTCAGAAGATACTATCACGTAACTGACATATTTGGTTGACAGGGGAAGCCACACACAAAAAGGAGGAAGACAGAAATTCATAACCTTATAGAAAATTATATCTATGTTTAAAAGTGGTAAGAGAAGTCAGAAGAAAACTTTTTAAAAGTAGTAAATTAAGGCCACAGTTTTCCACATGGTATTGTTCACCTTACTGTAGCAACACTATCATGATGAATGTTGTAAACCTGTACACTGTTATCTGGATTAGTCACTTTTCTTACAACCATCAGAAAAATAATTCATCATTTCAAATAGTGTCAGAGTGGAAAATCACTTGAGGTCTTTTTAATCATTTTTCTCTCTTGAATTCACTGTCTTTTTGTGCTTCTTTTCTCAAACTCCAGAAGCACCAGAGAATGGAACAAAGGGGCTTGAAATGGCTGTTTGGTAATTCTTTGCATTTCATTCATTATCAAATACAAATTAATTTGGAACATGGCTGGATAGTGACCTTTAGTTCAATCAGAGGAACAACAATATTCTCAACTCTACAGCAAAGCTTTTAATCACAAATGGCATTAAGCAGCTGTTAAATGGGAGATCTGACCTTTGGTTGGAGGCAGTTCAGTAGCAGATAGGTTCACTTCTTACATGCCTGAAAACTTGTGTCTAACCCTGACCTGTCTTAATTCCATTTTGTAATTGTCAAAACCAACCAACCAATCAAACAAACAAACAAAAGATGCCTTTGGCAGAACATCTTAGCTTTGGTTACTAAACAGAGCTTTGTAAAGCTCCTCTAGTGATAAACACAGGAGAGTACAGATGCCATCTTCAGTCTTCTCACAGTCAGATTTTGTTGCCAAAAGTATTGTTTATACCTGTTACTCCACACATGCAAACCCCTGATATTGGTGGAAAGAGGCTCAAATGAGTGGGGGAAAGGCACAGGTTGTAAGAGGCAGAGGGGATGGTGCAAAAACCTCACCTTTGCTCTGAAACCCAGTGATGTCCCATGACTTCTGTTTTTTGACAGCGTAACAGTTCCTCGATGTTCTGCACTCAATAAGGTGTTTCAAAAAGTGAGTTACCAAGCACATACTAAGTCCCTGCTAGAGCTGAAACTCCCTAACAAGGTGGTGACTGCTTGCTTTGTTCATCAGGTTCATAATACCTTCAGATGTGCCCCTGAATATAGTTGTCTACTTCTCAGCAGGTCTCCAGTTGCTTTTGTTACATCTGTGTGAATAAGAATTGGTAGAAACCACAATAAATGACCTTTCTTTTGTTTATTGTTTAGAATGACTTTATATGCTTGAAGAATTCAAAATCATTCACTGTGAACCTGAATCACACAAATCCAAAGGGTAGGGGAGGAAAAAATGAAAGCACCAGCTTTTCTTCCCTTTTGATGTGAATCAGACTCTTTGTTCTGAAGATGCTAAAGTCACGTCAGTCAAGGTAATAATTAGAAATTTTAATTGAGTGTTCTGAAATAAAAATAAGGTGAAAGACCCCTAATAAAATGTGCCAGTGACATCAAGAACACAGCAGGGAATACAAAAGCTGTAGAAGTCTTTGGAGGGTTTTATAGACATATTCTGAATATGGTAATAACAGACATTAATGGTAATAATGATAATACTTTATTCTTTGATGTCTGTTGATGTCATTCTCCCTGTATGTTTCAGCTTCCTACGTGGTAGTTAAAAAGAATTAAGCATAGGACAATTCCTGGGGTTTTTTTCTTCTTGAAACTTCTGGAAGAACATAGAAAATAATTAAAATTTCATCCCAGTCTTATTAGATAAAGCAAAAATTGTGATTGTTGTGCTTCCTAATGAATAATGATGGTGCTAAGAATGTAGAACTGCAATTTTCTAGTATTTCAAAATGTTGTTTTTCAAAGTATTTTAGTACTTCCAACAATTTACCTAAAAAAGTATTTGAAAAAAATAGAAATCTTGGTACTCTCAAGTCAAAGTTGAGCTGTTCAAGAACTCTGAATGGGTATTAAACAGCCTCGTAGCTGGAGTTAAGCCATAGACTTCAGAATAAATTCTTTTCCCCACAAGGAAACATTAGGTATTTTGCCACAGCTCATCTTTCAGCTCTCAGGCAGCCAAACATCTGAAAACACAAGGCCTCCTCCAGTGTGCATTTACAGTAGCAAGATTACTTTCTCTCCTGTGAATTCCTCCTTCCTGGATTGGATGTGTTCTCACACAAGGCACTCACACAGCCATCTTAACTTCCAGAATAACTCCTAAAACATCACGCAGCAAGCATGACTGCACTCACTGACTTAGACAATTATTTGCTATTTTCTCTACCTCTTACTGCTGCCTTTCTGGGCTTTTCCAGCAAATTTTGCTACAGATGAAACATTTTGAATAGATGCACCCCTTTGAGTGAGATGGAGAAAGATAAATAGAAAAATACCTATCTGAATGACTAAAGAAAACATTTTATTAAGTTTTTGATTTGACTCTTTCAATGAAAAAATAGAGAGAATCTTTATGTTCTTGTTGGAGTGAAACAGGAAATACCTTTTGGTTTTATGATCAGTTTTTAGGATCTAGATTGTTTGCTATAAGAGCTCAAAATATGGAGTGCCCATAAAATTCAAGTACACAGCATTCAGCAGCAGTGCTCCCGTAGACAGATGTTGAGAGAAATCTACTGCCCCTGGAACCTGACTGAGACAGACTAAGTAGGGCAGCTTTTCTGCATTGTCTTCAACAAAGACAGGATCCCAAATTAGGTATTGCAAATTTCCCTTGAGGAAGTACTTGAATATTTTCCTTGGCACAGAGGTACCAGCTTAGATCTTGACTTTGTGTTCTGACATTGTGGTTTCATTTTCAACTGGAAAAAAAAATTAAAAAATCATAGCTGGAGTATTATGAAGAATTGGGAGACTGATATATGATACATCTATATATATTATTTATATTATATATATATATGATTCAAAATATAAGAA
>JAOEGS010010562.1:48342-58809 GCA_025447755.1 Corythornis vintsioides
GCAACGTGGGAATATCTTCTGGTGTCTTCTCACCACACCTGCAATCCCCACTGCTGCCAAATCCTGCCCCACAAACCCAATACAATACTTAAATCAGAAAGTACATTCTTCTTGTGGTTTAAAGTAATTTTTCTGACAGACTTACAATGCAAAGTAATTCTTTTTGCTGTTTTCACTTCATAGTGACTCTTGATTGGTAAGAAAATGCTAAAAATATCTTTGCATTATAAAATTTGTCACATCTAAATGATAAAGATATAGTAATTTGAGGGGAAGATTAGTTTGAGGTTTAATTTTGAAAAAAGGCTGATTGCAAATAACATTCAAATAGGAAGTGTGTGAAGTAAATGTTGAGCTGTCAAATCAAATTAATTGCATACTCAGGAAAGCTGAAATAGAGACACTGCAAACTTCATAATTCCTAATTTTGACTACAAATTGTCAATACTTTGGGAATAGGGGAAAAAAACAATGGAAAATTGGGTCTGGAGGCCAGAAGCCAAACAAGGAATAACAGAGCAAGAATGCACCAGTGGAAAAGCACAACTGATAAGCAGGTAATAGCAAAAGCAAGCCAGTGTGTACTAAGGTGAGGGGAGAGCTTGGAAATAGGGAAAAGAACCACCCACTGCTCTGGAAGACACTGGCCACTCTTGCAGTCATGAATGCAGTCAAGATGCTACTGTATGGAGATCCCTATACCTGGAGAAATAGGCAGATTTCAACATACTGCACTGACCCTCACTTTCTGTTTGAAGGTACATATTGGCTTTCCAATTATCTAAGTCTGAATTCCAAGTGGAAATTCTTTATTACTATTGCCTAATAAAAATGTGCTTCTGTAGCAAAGCCTTACACTAACAGCCATTAATCCAGCAATATTTAAAGTCTTGAAAGGATTACAATACATTAGAGGAAAAGAATTAAGACAGGATTTCTCACTTAATTATCCAACTGGATAATTCAGAAGGGGAAAACTCGTAAGTTTCCATCCTGATTTAGTGATTTCTTTAACAGTCAGCCAATACTTCTTCATGGCTTATAATAAAAGCTGCATCGGGTCCAACTTTGCCTTCCTCATCTCCCTGCCCTCCTGCACTTCCAAATAAAATCTTTGTTTTAGGCTACTACACTTTTGGCTGATATAAAGAAAGGTGTGGACAAGTGTTTGCCATTTCATATGTGGTAAATAAACTGCAAGGAACATAAAATCAGCACTTTTTACTTGTAAAACAGTGTCTAACAAATGAAACAAAAGGCAAAGATTATACCTATTGTAAAAATGATTGTCCCCCAAAGGAACATAGCCAAAATTAATCCATGATGTCTTTATTTAGAGGCCTGTGGAAAATGATCCATTTTCCTAACAGCTGAAAGTTATTAGTTTTGTTCTTAATTATAGCAGATCACCATCAGAGCAGGCAGTGTAGGACAAACAGTAACAAAACTAATATTAGTCCCCTCCTAAACAGAATAGAAACTGCATGTGAAGAAGAAACTGGTGGGAGGACTGATGGAAGAGTCCCTCTTGGACTGGCCTCACATCAGAGGCAGGTGAGGGAATTTGCCTGAACTGGCGTTAGCTGGGATGGAGTTGATTTTCCCATATGGTGCTGCCTTGGGAGAAAAAGAGTGTTGATAACAACACACAGATGAGTGTTTTGGCTGTTGCTGAGCAGAGATTGCACAGCCTCAACTCCCCTGTTGCTTCTCACTCTGCTCCCCAAGTAGGTTTGGGGAGGGGGGCAAGAGGTTGGGAGGGTGACCAACCTGAACTGAGCAAAGACATGCCGTGCCATAGGATGTCATGCTCAGCAATAAAAATGAGAGAGGGGGAGAGGAGATCTTCCCAAAGATCAGGGCCTGGCTGGACACTGGGCAACTGGGGCTGAATGGCTGCTTTTGCAGGACTTTTGTCATTTGCCTTTTTTTTTTTTTTCCTTTCTCACTTATTAAACTCTCTTTATCTTGATGCACGAGGTTTGTTTTTTTTTTTCCTTGCTTTTGCCCTTCTGTTTCTCCTCCCCATCCTGCTGTGGGGGAGTAAGAGAATGACTGGGTAGGAACTCAGCTGCCAGCTGAAGTCACCCCAAATTGTTACCTCCAAAGGGTCACAGAAAGCAGGTAGCCCCTGAAAGGGCCTACAGTCAGGCAGGCTGCATTCACAAAGAATGGTCATCTGTGTCATTACACTGTTTTTTCAGTAAAATGTGAAGCAGAAGTTAAGAACTGACTCTGATGCAAGTTGCAGAAAAATGTCCACCCAGAGATTTTTGTTCATCTGCATCTGGTTTTATTGCATCCATGTTTCAATCTCTTAGAATGTCCAATATCTTCCAGATATACCCAGAAACAAATAATTTTGATATTCAGAACTTTCTGTTAACATAATACTGCCTATTATATTAGCAAGGTAGATGAGGGAATTTTCAGAGATGTGCTGTGCCATAAATACTGGTCTAGATTGCAGATATCAACTGGTATCATGAAATGTGATTTATGAGGCTTAAACCCATTTCAGTTATTTCACCAAGGAAATAAGCTAGGAGTTGCATGCTAAGTGCTTGCTTAAGCAGATGATCTTTACTGTGTGGCATACACTATGCTGCCAAAATGACCAGCATCAGCAATCTTACTCTTTTCTTGGTTTAAGTGGTAATGCTTCCAAAGCCATATCAATTACATTAGACTATTCTTATACTATTAGCTTTTAGCTTTGAATTCATCCTCTGATTTACAGTGGAACAACTTCTTCAAGTATGAAAGGTTACAGTTCTTTAACAGCAGCTCTGAGAGACAGTGAGCCCATAGCACAGAGCAGGATGAGTGGTTGAGAGGTTTTATACTTCAAAAGGACACGAACCATTCTGAAAAGTTTAAGATTTTTTTTTAAATAGCTATTTCTTAGCCTCTGAATTGCCCAGAAAATCAAAATACAAAGTGTTTCCATTGTATCCTTAGATAATCTGAGAAATTTAGTTTTGTTCCTTTATTGAGTTGACCTTGCCTTGCAAACCTCATGATAAAATTTAAACACTTCACCTTCATTTGGCATCACCTTCAGCTAAGAAAACAAAGATCAAAACCCTTCACATTAGTTACGTTAGCTAGATGAGGTACAAAAATAAACCTTAGCTACAAAGAAATCACAACTGCTGTTTCAGAGATGTTTCTCTCATTCATTTCTTCCCCTCTCAGTCTCTTTCTTATGTAAAATTTAATGGAGAAACAGTTTTGAAACAGACTGAAAGTTAGAGGCTCTTAATGATTAAGTCTCCTCACTTTTCCTCTATCTTTCCAATGCAAATCTCCTCATTTTTTTTTTTTACTTTAGGATAAGAAATTGCTGGCCAGGGTTGAGACAGGTCCCTAAATCCAGTTTGATTTACAGGCTAATAAATATCTGGATGACACCAGAAGCATACCTAGGTCTTGGAAATGAGATTCCAATTCAAGGAAGGTAAGGTCAGGAAATTGAACTTGTAAAATGGAGCACTCATACAGAACAGAAAGATGACACAGATATTGCCAGATCACATTTTCTCCTTTCTTTCTTTTATTTTTTTTTTTTTCTGTGAAGCCTCCACTGTTTAATGTGTTTTTAAATTACTGAAGATAAGAGTTTGCAGGTAAGAAATTGTTTTAATCTAAAGATGAATAGGAAGAGCCATGGGACTTCATAATTCTGTGTAATGCTGTAAAGCATTATCTGTGGAAAACTACTATTATATACAAGGTACTTTAATTTCTAAAGGATAAAGTATAAATGGTTTCAGAAAATTGAAATAATTGGCTGTTAAGAAAGATGTGATAAGAGTATAAGCTACAGCTCTGAAAGGTTCCTACCTCCTGATTTCAGGAATGGTATGACAAAACCAATCAAGTTTTTTCCTATGGTTCGAGTGAAGTGTTTGTTCCCTCTCATGTGAGACTATACAAGGCTATAGCTACAATCATCTTTAGATCAGTACAGAACTCAAAATATTCTTACAATTAGCCACGATCTTCATCATACACCATAAAGCTAAATCACAAAAGCAAAGAATAATGAAATCTAGAATGCCTTCACTTGTAGCATTACATATAACTAAAGCAAGAGCTAGCTCAGGAAAAATAAAATCATTAAAAAGCTTCTTTGTCTAAATAGGAATAGAGATATTTAAATAAAGGTTAGATTCTAGGGCACTGAAACCAGTCCTGGGTAGTTGACAGCACCACTGTCACTGCTGTGGATGCACAAGGACCTCAAAGGGTGAGGATGCTGTTACAAAGATAAAGAAATCCACAATTCACAAGGAAAAATAGTATCTTCACAGAGAGAGGTCTTCCATGCTTTAAAGATATTAAAAGCAATAGGATTGCAGTTGGCTTGTAATGTGTGGTCCAGGTAACATGAGACGAGGAGCTGCCCTCCATGATAAGACAGCTCCAATGGACCCACTACAGGACACAGCTGAGCCCCTCAGTCAAAACTGTGGCACCTCTGAGGAAATACATTTAAAAAAGAGCAAAATGTGGCACAACAATGAGAAAAAAAAAGTTTGAGAAACAGCTCTTCAGACATCAAAGTGAGTTTGGTATAATATTAGACTTTAACCCTAAAGCAAGAGAGAATATCTGTGAACATCTCTCCATCTGCACAAGAAGCTAAAAACCTCTTGCCAGCTAAAAATCCTTGGTCTCTGAGTTGTGACTGTTCTTAAGTTCTCATTCTTGGACAGCAACGCCACATGGCCAAAGCAGAGACTTTGGACTTGGATCATAAACGTGGTAAATGTGGCACACTAAATTCTGTTTGTATATATTAAAAATATCCCCTTTGTTCAGTAATAAACTGTTTGGCTGTGTGATTTCTGCTGAAAATTTTCCAAATAATATTACACATATTCTTGGATTCCCAACTGCAGAGTAGCAAGGACAGTTTTTTATTGCATCTGAATTCAGACAGCTGCTGAAAGGTCCTGTCCACCATCTACGCACTCCTACCTTTTCACTTGCAAGCTGAGCCCATAGGATGAGTTGCCTGATAGAAAATTAATCCTCCCTTCCCTCCCACATGCTGAGAAATGTCGTTTCTGTCATCAGTGAGATGAACAAACTCATCCTTCAGGGAGGCTGCATAAAGATGGATGTTATGGGGGAAGAGGAGGGAAAAAGACAGGGTAGCATCTCAAAGTTATATCAAGAATAGTTATGATGGGAAACTATCTTGGCTTGTGTCTGAACAAATGCCTGGTGAGCTTACAGGTGAATATTTCATGATTTTCATCTGCAACACCTTCAAAACTAGTGTCTGCTTGGCATGTCTGAGTTTTTTCACATCCATTTGGGATGGAGATATATCTGTAGCTGACATAAAACCCAAACATCAGTTGCTGCCTGAAGGAAGGTCGTGAGACCCAATTTGTTTACTCCTGCAATTGTGCTTAGAATCACTTTCCTATTTACCCATCTTTCAGACCTGTTATTACAGTAAATGTACACACAGAGCTTTACATATGCCAGTGAGCAGACAGCTTCCATCAGGCTTTAACAGGTTGTACCTGGAAACAAAGACCCCATGGGATCCACTCATACTGTTAAAAATGGGTGTTTGCAGCAGTGGTTCCGGATTCTCTGCCACCACTATATAGTAAATGCACAATGTGATCTTACAGTTCTTACTGGAAACATCCTGGACAAAGCAAACTCCAGGCCAAATTCTCCTCCAGAGCAGTATATTGATAGTAGATTTAATCATTGAACAAAATGAACCATTCAGCTAGTTCATCTATGACTAGGTTTTCTTTAAAAGCACTTTGTGATTCAAACATAATTTAATCTTAGTAAAATTTAATTCCTCTTTCCAGCAGTAAGAGAACTAAGAGATACCAAACAGTTGTCAGTTTCAGACATAACTTCAGTCTGTTAGACATACATATGCACTTTGATTTGAAATGAAATGTGAAAAAATGTAAATGAAACCTAAAATTGAAGAGGAATTTGCCCTCCAAAATAAAAGGCTAATCTGCTTTCTTCGTTGAAGAGTTAAATGTTGGCAAGACTTAGTGTAGATACATGATTTGATGACCGTGAAAATGAGAAAATTTGACCACAGTAATAAAGAGAACTATTATAAGGAAAGCAGGTTTCTTTCCCTGTGAAGCCATCAAAGATTCTGTTTTATCATTTTAGCATCAAATTTCAATGGTCTGAAATTGTGACAGATGTTGAAATAATAGGGAAAAGTGTAAACTGTGTAACAGCCTGTTCTTGTGCAACATGTCCATGGAAACAGTTACTTACTAAAATATATCAGACAAAAAAAAAGTCACTTGTACTCTAATATATGAGATTAGTTACTTCTGTCAATGTTGCAGTGATTTATTACAAGATCAGGACTGTGTTTCTGGTGTGTGCCAAATAACAGAGCTTACTGCATCAAGATTTTCTACTAAAATAACTGTAGCAAACTGCAGAGCTACAAAGAACATCATGTCAGAGCTATGAAGATGATGAAGGGACTGGAACATCTCTCTGATGAGGAAAGGCTGAGAGCCCTGGGGGGCTGTTTAGCCTGGAGAAGAGAAGCCTGGGAGGGGTCTGATCAGTGTTGACAAATCTCTGCAGGGTGGGTGTCAAGTAGAAGTGGCCAGGCTCTTCTCACTGATGCCCTAGGATAGAAGAGGTGATGGCAGCAGGTGAATCACAGGGAGTTCCACCTCAACACGAAGAGAAACTCTGAGGGTGACAGAGCCTGGAACAAGCTCTCCAGAGAGGCTGTGGAGTCTTCTTCTCTAGACACTTTCAAGACCCACCTGGAGCTGTTGCTGTGTGGCCTGCCCTGGGTGTTCCTGCTCTGATAGGAGGGTCGGACTCGATGACCTCCAGAGGCCCCTTCCAGCCCTACCATTCTATGATTCTATGAATAAATCAGCCATTTTTTTTCCATACTTTTTTCTTTAAATATATTTAGGAAAATTAGGCTAATCAAAGCTCCTAAGTCACATTAATTGAATAGATTTTTTTCTATTTAAGTATTTAATATCAATATAAAATATTCCAATAAATCATAGAAACAACTGCATCATTATCTTTTCCTCTTTTTTAAAATTTTCAGCTGAACTGTCAGTTGCCTTTACTTGAGGGCTCTGCATAGTACCAAAGTCTGATGATATGTCACCTTTTTATTTGCTAACATTTCCTGGAACAGACCTAGAAACCTAATTTTATTTTCAGAATTCTTTTTAACTTGTGCATCTTTCAGTTAGCCTTTAACAGATTTATATATATTTTTTTTTAAGAGGTTAGGAAATCCCAAAATTAGGACAGATACCAAACGGGGTTTTTAAAGAGATGCCTCTTCTATCTCTCTCCTGGCTTTCATTAAAGTTTGGTGTACAGACACCATCTAAAGCAAAAGGTCACTATTTAAAGTTTTTATATTCATTTAACCTGTGAATTACCCCATTCTCCTTAAGAGTAAGTGAATAATTGAATTGAATGACCAAGCATTCTCATCCTAAATTAGTTAAGTTAGGGAGTTCAATTCTCGTTTAAATTCAGATCTCAAAGACCAGCAATTAAATTTACATGCAAATTAAAGTTCTTGCAAATTACTAGATATGCATTTTGATATATCAAAGGAAACAACTGTAAATAAGAGCAAATTTCATTTATTAGCAGGAATGGAGAAAAAAAAAATCTCTAAAGAAAACATGACTAAGAGAATTTGCAAGTGTTGGAAATGTCAGTGTCAATACACACTTTAACAGTTTTTATAGGCAATTTGTGTGGTTATGCTTTAGTTTTCCATTGAAAATACTGTTCTGAAAGTTTAAATAAGGAGCCCTGGATTGTTATCTGAAGCTTTTACTCAAGCCTCTTGAAGGGCATTGCCTGGAAGAATTTCAAACCTTCTTGGATTTATGAAGTGATCCAGCTGGAATGGCCACTGCCACCAAGGCATCTTTTAAAGTGGCTGTGGTTTTCTAAGGATGAAGAAATACATTGTTGTTCTCAAATCAGATCAAAATTCATGAATCAACGTCTAGAGGAACAGCCCATGTTGCCTGATGGAGGTGACACATTTTTTTGCCATGCTGCCAACACCAGGTCATCTAACACATACCAAGGAATAGCCCAGGAGATGTAGCCTTAAATTCTGCAAAGGAGATGGAATTGAAAGTTGGAACTCACACGTTGTACATATGCTGCACCACCTGCTCTTTTGTGTAAAAGAGGAGTAGCATGAGCACAGACATTTCTGGGAATTTAGCTTTCTTGCTTTCTTTATAAATATTCAGCATAAGAAGTGGAACATGTTGTGCCAAAGCAAATATTTGCCCTTTTCTCCTCCTTTTTGCCCTCTAGTTTTTTTCATATATCACTAGAGAATCTGAACATGGATTTGAAGTACTTCAAGGTAAATTTGGTCTTTGTTGTCAGAGTCTTGCAGCCCTCAGCCTTGCCCCATCCCTGTGCTGTGCCATGGGGATTTCTGTACTTTGCTCCTTGACATGCTAATGTGACTTGAACTTGGACCTGCTTTGTCACTGGACTTGCATGGCCATCAAGGAAGGGGCTGTTGCCCAAACCTGTCTCCTCTCCTTGGTCCTGCTCTGTCCTTACTCAGACACTGCTGGCCTGCACCTTGGCTGGTGAGGGCATCAGTCCTCCCTGCTTTGGTGCCACAATTGCCTCTTTACCTTCATGAAGCAGCCAAATGTTGCTGTTCCTCAGCTTCTGTTTGCTGGTTTTTCTTTTTGAGGTTGAGGTTTATTTATTTATCATTATTATTCAGCAGATAGCTTCTCAGCTGAAGCTAAAAGGTCAATTTATGGAGATTGGGTTCCTGTTATTCCCAGTTCAGCAACTTAGTAAAAAAAATTATTAGACATGTATTGAATAAAGTATTGCTCAGTGTACTCAGTGGGTTGCTGATCTGCATTTAGTCTCTTATTGAAGATCAGGATTGAGAAAGGATGGAAGAAATTGCTATTTTTCCACAGAAAAGCAAAACTTGGGAACACTTGGATTGTTCAAAACTTCTAGCAAAATCTCCAAGGTCTAATAGAAGTATAAAATGACAGAAGGTGGGTGAAAAAAAATAAGAATGAATGTGCTTCCCTGTAAAAACATTTCTGCTATAGGGTGCAAAAAAAGTTGTGTCACAATAGCTGTGATGCCATCAAGATAAAAAATATTTTTCAGTCTCAAAGTACAAAGACTGAAGAAAATAAGATAGTTTACTATGCAACAGACATGAGCTGCATCAAATCTAACATTTTCCCCTCAGTATTCTCAAAGAAGGAATGAACATTACAAATTAAAACATTGGTTCCTTGAAAACAGTTGACCCTCCTGATCAGTGGTGTTAATGACTTGCAGGGGCTTCTCCAAGCATCAGTACAGAATGATGCAAAGACAAACTTAATATTATATAATATTATTTTTCTTTTTCTATATATATACTTTTGAGGATTGTGATTTTAGGGCTGAGCTTCTGGATGAAGCAAAGGATTGTCAGCTCTTGCTGCTGTTTTGCACCAGCATTTTGAGAAGGAAGCAGCTGAAAACAAATATTCTCCCAGACTGGCACTGATGGCTGATCACTGTATATTGCCCATCTACACTGTAAAGACTCACTAACATACAAAAAAGATTTCTAATTTTAAAAATCAAGCAATGCTTTAGGGGTTAAAGGCTTATGAGCTGACCAGATTTTGAATACTTTGGGGGAAGGCGATGTCCACATGACGTGCTTTCATGACAACACACAAGACAAACACAATAAACGAGTCCAGAGAGAGAGGCTATATGATGCTCCCGCTTCCCAGAGAATTCAGATGTCGAATTTCAAAGCCAAAACATATGCCACGTGGGCATTTAAATCACGGAGATATTCCAGGCCACACGTAATTTGCGCAGCTCCTTGGCTAACGCGCTTGTGTAGCCCTGAGTGGCGCTGCCCGCTAAGGGACGCCCAGGGCAGAGCAGCGGTGGCGAGGGGCGGGCACTGGGTGGTGTGGAAGAGCCAGCTGGTAGCAAAGGCTGGCGCTGCACGTCTCCACCGCACTGATACTCGCCTTTTCTTGCTGCTTTTGTTCTTCATAATAATTTATAAAGTCCTCTAAACTTGATCAGGTACTTTGATTTGATTTTCTTATTACTAAGTGCATACCGAGATAGTGTTCTAAGCTGTACTTCTTTCTCCTTTGTATAGTTACAAATATATTAATAGAAGGGAAAACCTGAAATGCTGCTCTGTCGCTGAAAAGCATATGCAACCTGGACTTGCAAAATCGGATATAAGTATTTTTCCAAAGGGAAACATTTATTTAATAAATTTATTTTGTATTTAATCTTCACTTGTGTTTGGCACATACTGTAGAAGGAATATATTCTTTTCTTTCTTTCTTTTCCTTCCTTCCTTCCTTCCTTCCTTCCTTCCTTCCTTCCTTCCTTCCTTCCTTCCTTCCTTCCTTC
>JAOEGS010010563.1:0-57873 GCA_025447755.1 Corythornis vintsioides
AAAACTACCAAAAATGATAATAAAAAATAATAATAATAATAATAATAAAAAAATAATCTTTTTTGCACACACAAGCATGAAAGCCAAGAGACCTACTTTAAGTGTTTCTTGGTTATTAAGATCCAAGGCTACAATCTGTAATGCTCCTGTGTGACTTGGTCTAGGTAATCCTGCTCTGGCAGGGGGGTTGGACTAGATGATCTTTCTAGGACCCTTCCAACACTGACATCTATGATTCTATGGTTCTGAGAGAAACTCAGAATACTCTTTTGTCAGTTAACCCCACCAAAACAGCTCAATTCACAAGTGACCATTAAAAAAAAGTATCTGTTTTGACGATACTGCTCTAAATCTCTTCGTATCTGGGGAGATTAATGAGCAGTGTCTCAGAAGTCCAGCAAACGATGACTGTGAGATTTCACTAACCTCTTTCCCTCAGGGGTCAGAATGTTCTTCAGCCATTCATACGTCATGAAGTACATTCCACTGGCTGGGACATCTGGAGGGTAAACAACAAAAACTTTGAGTAGTGGGAAACACAACGAAGCCTAGTGGCAAAGCAGCCCCATGCCAATTCAGTAACACCACTAAGTACATCCAGATTCTCTTTCTGAACCTTCTCTACAAACACAAGAAAATATTCTGGTGCTCTAGATTAAGGAGCCTGAACTTTCCCAGGGAGAGCAGGTACTAAAGAATTGGGAAAAATATCTGTTCTTAAGCATTTCTGTCAGCAACCTTTCAAATCAAACTGTAACCTGCCTACTGGTCATTAAGCTAATAATGAAACAGCTCTAAGCCTTCTTAATTGCCACATAGCAGATCAGAACAGTCAGGAACCCAAAGAGTTTTGCACTCTACTTGTTCTAATTATTCTATTTTGTGTTTGATTTGGATTTTGTTGTAGGTCATGGCTTTTATTTTGTTTTTAAGGTAGTCCCACAGCCCATTCTTAGCTCATGTCTAAACTGGAGAACCAGCCTCTGGCTGCCAGAGTTACAGTGCTAGCTGCTACACTTCTATGAGAAGCAGAGGATAGAACAAATTTCTAAACAGAGATGTCAAAATACAGAAATTTCAGCTTATACTTTGAAAACATTGCCTTGGACAGGGACAATCTAATGCTTTTCAAAGAAATACCAAAACATATAAAGGATTCATATATAAGTAAATATAGCAAATAAATTTATGTCTGGTACAATTACTTTGTTGTTTTGAGAGGGGTCATGACATTCCAGTCCAAAATAACCCCCACTCAAGTGTATAGAAAGCATAACTGCTGCAATCACATCTTTTAAAGCAGTCAGCATTATACAGCAACAGTCACAGTCACAATCCTTCTCCCAAGGAAGGAAAGAAAAAGAAAAAATAAGAAAAAATAAAGGCCCACTTCTGTATTTTCCTTTTGTCTTTGTCCTCTCTGCTCCTCTCCTGAAGTGTCTCATTCCTCCTGGCTTCTGAGATTTTAATTACTTCCTATATCCCTCTGATCCTTGTCATCTAATCTCGTCCTCACTCACTGAGAATCTCATGTTTATTTCTCAGTCCCTTTGAGGCATTGGAGTGGCTCTGCAGACTGCAACAAAAGAAAAAAGGGTGACACAACATCTCCAATTAGCTAAAGGGACAGTGAAATCTGTGATTCTATGTCAGGCTCCATATCTTAAAGTACCCCACACAGAAGCAGCTCCAGAATACCTCCATCAGTTACCTCTCATGAGGGTGAGCACTGTCCCCTTGTACACGCCACGAATCCCAGCCTCGCGGTACAGCTGTTTTGCACAGTCCAAGGAGCCACTGTATTTAGTTTCACCTGTAGCTGCTTGGATCTGAAGGATTAAAGTGACAGTTTCTGACTAGTGAAGGTTTCTGGCTGGTGAACAATTAATTCAGCTCACAGTTAGAAAGTCATGCGCATGTTTCCAGAGAAGAAGCAGCACACACTTGTTCCACGGGTCCTCCTGTGTGTGAAGCCTCCACGTCACCACCTCTGACAGCACTCTGTCCAAGATGAGGCTGTCTGCTGCTCCATGCAGAGGTGGAACCCTCCCACATTTTTCCCCAGAGCAAGTTTGAAACAACTGAAGTCACTCAGGCAAATTTACACTTGCGCTGACAAAAAGTTGCCTTCAAATCGTTTAGTAAAATGCAAACAATTCCTATGTGTATAAAAGCTTCCATGGTAATATCATGTCTGTCAGAACTAACATGGGACTACCCATCACCGTACTAAAGAAATTCAGCATAGCCCGAAATAAGCAAAGCTTCCCATCTCTGCTACAGATGATATTTTAATTTGCTCAGGTTTACATTTTCCAACAATACTTTAAAAACCCCAAAGGAGCTGCAGAGCTAACAGTCACCCAAACATTAGAAAACTATTTAATGTATTTTGAAACAGATTTCTTAGTTATGTGTTTTCTGTCAAAGTAACAGAAAATATTTACCCTGGAAAGAGTCTTATGATCCAGTAGTTTTATATTTTTCAGAAAAAAAAATCATTCTGAAAAACGAGGCTTTTTAATATTTTGAAGTAGACTGTGGCCACTGATGCCTCATAGAATGCCACGTAGTACAAGGCTTGCACTCTGTAAAGCCAAGAGCACTGACTGCTGTATGTACTCAGACTGTCACAGTGAGCTTGTATAATACTTCTTTGTGACACAGTTGCATTCAATGACAGTTGTCTTAGTTCTATCAGAAAACAGAGTGAATACACTAACCAGTGAAGTTTCTGGTATGGAAAGACAAGACCCTTAAAATTAAAATCACCACCATCCACTGCCTTACCTGTAAAAGGCACTTGATTCTCTCTCCTGGAGCCATGATCACTGTTGTGAACACTCCTGACAACATGCCAGCAGCAAACAGCTGAGGATATCTGCCCCAGGGAAACAGAAGAGACCCTATTGCAACACAGAACATCAGAAACAAAGGGCAGCAAGACCCATGTATCACCAGGGGTAAAATTATGCTGTTGCACACAAGGCTGTCAGTGGAACTAGAAATGCATCCACTGCTTTTGATCAATGCAGAAGTGCCTCATCAATGCATGCTTAGAGCTAAACATTTAAGATCTTTAGGATTCAAAGTGCTGGTTCTCACAGCAACCATAACTCAGCTCTTTACATCCACTGCCTTTGCTAATATTCCTTGTCTCCTCCCTGGAGGTGTTCAAGGCCAGGTTGGACAGAGCCTTGTGTAGTCTGGTCTAGTTGAGGGGTGTCCCTGTCCATGACAGAGAGGTTGGATAAGATAATCTCCAAGGTCCCTTCCAACCTAGGCCAATCTATGATTCTATGATTTTTTGCTACAGCATTCCCCATTGTTTTTTATTCCAACAGTTTATTCCTTCCCCAGTCTCCTTGCTCTTTCTGTGACCCCAGCTCCCACGTGTTCCTGCTTGTGCGACCAGAAACCTCCTTTCTGCAGCCTGCCAGCCCCTCATTCCCTTCATCTCTTGACATCATGGAGTCCATCCCACCTACCTGCCATCATCCCACACATTCTGCACCTGCTTCCATGTGGCAGTCTCTTGTGACAGAAATCCCTTAAACAGGCTGTGTTTCTCTATCACTAACTTTATTTTTACATCCAACATGATGCCACTTTCTCTAGTAAAATGACTCAGTATCTCAATTTAACTAAATCCCACACCTTCCACTTCACTTGCCCTAGTGACAGCATTCTATTCATGTTTTCCAAGTCTTACGCTTTACTTTTAAATTCCCATTACATCTTCCAGACCATTCAGACCTCCCTCACCACTCCACATGCACTTCCTGCTCAAATTAACCTTTGAGTTTTCTAGATCGCCTCAGATTTATTCAGCCCCATAAAAGGCAAAATATGCTTCTTGAGTTTCTCTCCATCTCCTTCCTTCCAAAACCCCCTTCAAAATCAGCACAGGAAACCACTGCCATCCTACCTGCCTCCCTAGATGAGGCCACAATCATGGTGCTAACAGTCTGACCTTTCTTTTGGAGCCTCAAGTCCCAAGCATGCTGTCTCAGTTTTACCAGCCTTTTACCATGTAAAGTCTGCACCTAAGGTACAGCACAGTTGGGCACCACAACAGTGCCACCATCTATTTGTTGATCTTTGTTCCTCTCTCACTCTGCTCTCCTTGGGAGGAGTTCTGCATAGTAAAAGAACTATACTGCCCTTCTCCAGCTTGCTCCTTAAAACTTCTCTGGTATGATGCGCATAAAACACCCAGCACTTAGGTGATTAGGCTGCTGAAAATAAGCTCACAGACATTTGTTTTCTTGTATTCTGCAATCCTAACTTCTCCCCTGGTTTCACCCTTCAGTCTTGCCTGCCTGAGGACATTACTGTGGTAGACCAGAGGGTAAGCCAGCAGTGCTCCAGGATCATGGCACCGACACCCCAAGCAGAAGGAGCTTGCTCCATGACATGGCAGTGACTAGTGCTACATAGCCAGGTGCCTTCATGCCACCTGGGCTGCCCCCATGCAGGCAAGGCTCCAGCACACACTACACTGTTTTCTGACAGGACTCCTACATGTTGCACAAATAATACAATAAAATATTGATAAGCTACAGTTCTCTTCCTCTAGAGCTATAAATCACAATTCAGCAAAGACAGTAAGGAAGAACTTTATGTGTGAGGGGGTTTCTTCATGCACATGTTAGCCTGTAGAAAGCCACATAAAAAGTTTTCTCATCTTCTTATATCTTTTTTCCAGAAGGTTAGACAGGGCTGCTCAACCTCTTTTCAGAAATTAATAATACCACATTAGGATATAATAATAGAGAATTGCTAGGACATAGCAAGAGTCACAATTAACAGGGAAAAGGGAATCAGAACAGTGAATGTTGTCAAGACTGCTTGGCCATGAATTTACTTCTCCCATAGTTTCTGTTAATAACATGCCTGTTGTCAGGCAATCAGGACAGAACTCACCCTGTACTCCTCTAAAACGGAATTGTTCCTTAATGGCTCTTTCTTGCACAGAAAGGGAACTGCACAGCACCTGCCCACATGCTGTCTGCTTTTAGCCTATGCTATCAGTCCCACGCTTCCAGAAGCATTAAAACGCACGAGCAATTTATTTTTTACAACTATATTTTTAACCTAGGAGAAGAGACAAACTTACACCACAACTCCATGTGTGACAATACCACAGGCTGCCAGAGCCTTAAGGTGCCCTTCCCAACTGTCTGACTAACACAGAAACTCACGTCAAAACGTCATCAGGTTTTCTCTGTTGGAGTCTTTTTCCCAGGCCAAATCCAAAGAAGCACACAGCAAACATGGGTGTCACTCCAATAATAGGAGCTGCCATTCCTCTATATAAGCCCCGAACTCCCTGCAAGAAACATTATCACAAGAATTACTTGGGTTTGCATAGACTGTGCACACATTTCATTCACCCTATTGGGAAGCAAGAAGCTCCAATACAGGATAGTATCAGTCAGTCAAATTAACCAGAGGACTAACAGTCTATTATTCCTTTGCAATCACACACATTTAGATGAGCTCAGAGGCTGCTGCCGAGGAAAGCTATCCTTACTGCACAACACTGCAGTTTTTACACCCTTTTGTTCCAATACTGTTCATCCTGTACTTACATCTCAAGCGTAAGGAGGTTACATTCCAAGCCACCTGAATAACAGCCTTATATCAAAACTCTTCTCTCTTAGATACATACAACAATGCATGTGCTTTATTAAGTCATCACATGCAGCAGAGAAAACCTGACATTTAGCCTGAGAACACTGAGTTGAATTCACTCTAAGATAAAGGAAGAGCCACAGAAATGAACCTGAACTACTCCACTCCCCACAGGAACTCAATCTGAAATGAGCTCAAGAGCAAATTATTTTTTTCTTTCCTTCTCCAAGTCAATTTTTTTTTCACTGTACAACTTAACTAAATGTGAAGCTCCCAATTGTCTCCTTTCATTGGACTACATACATGGAAAAATTCTAAGGCAGACCCCAGCAGTAACATTTATTTAATCTTGCCTTTGAACTGAACGTTTTCTAATAAAAGGAGTTACCCTTCTAGATAAAGGCTAGATGCACAAAGGGAATATTTGCTGGTCTGCTCACCCCTTCCATCCCCTCTAAATAAATCTGTGTATCCCAGTATGTGTTTGTATTCTTACAGGCACAACTGACCCTGTCACGCAAGTGTATCTGGCTGGCAAAGATCAGGTGCTCTGCTCAATCTTCCCATGAGCAGGGGGAAACAAAAGGCCTTGGCAGAGAGGTTTCATAGTTTTCCTTATAGAACCTCATGAGTATTGAGTAGGAGTAGAGAGGCAGCACTACTTTTGAACTTCCCATCACAAGGCTATTATTACGGTTCAGCTCTGACGTCTGTGCTGCAGCAGGGGTGTTAAAAACTATAAGGGATTCAGAGCTACCAAAGCATTTCAGAACTCTGTGAGAGAGACCAGGGAAGCATGACTTACTTCAGTTATATAACAATCCACATGAGGTAGATCTTTCATTTAACAGAGTTTTCTAATAAGATCCAGTGTTTAGAAATCAGACTTCAGCCTAGTAAAGAAAAACTCAGGCTTCACAGCCATTGTTTTCAAGTGGTAAATAGCTTCTGGGAAAGCCTATGAAGAAGAAAACTGGATTATGTTTTTAAACCAAGGCTGCCCACCTTTCTAGAAACAAATTAAGACTGTAGTTTGTCACATGACATGGATGATTCAGGAGTGAAAATTACTGTCTACCCTTTGGAGAAATGAAACAAAAATACCGTAATTGACCCTCTTTCTCAAAAAAACCCCAACAACAAAACAAACCATTAATTAACACTCCTCTGCCTTCTCCTAGGTGGCATAACACATTACAGAAGAAAGTACTGCTTGTATCAGCAAAAGTCATTGCCTATTTTAGGATTTCCAGAGACAAGTCCAAATACCAAAGCCAGCAAGATTCCACCGACTGCAACAACAAAGCCAGCAAGCAACTGCCAACATTCACTCTGGTCTTATAACTTCAGATATGAACACGGTGCTATTTTGAACCAAAAGCATTTCTAACAAAAGAGCCTGTGGATGCTAAGTATTCCTCAGGTTTTGTAATCTGATAAAAAATTTAATTAGAATCAATTCAATTGATAAGTCAAGAATTGTATCGTCTCTGGGGAGCAACTTTCCCACACAATTGCATTCCTGCAACATGGAGGAACAAGGAACACTTTTGGCAGGCAGCACAGCCAATGTGCTAACACAGTACCTCTCCAACCAGAGTCTTTCTGAAGCAGTCAAAGGTCCCAGAATAGAGCGGAGACTGACCAGGCTGTGGCTTAGGCTGGGTTTGCAGCCTGACCTAGTAAAACAGGAAAACATTAATTTATTAAATATTACTACCTAAACTTCAATTCAGAGAACACCTCTCTATGGCTATTATGGAGTAAGTCTTGTGACTGGACTTTACAGTGTTGGTAGGGAGGTTTATTTTAGCCCTTTACAGAGAAAAAGAGATTGAATTTTACGATGAATGCAACTAATTGCTGGGGTGACATCTGGGTAACGACCCCGCAGCTCAGCTCCCTCACACACCTGGCGTGCGGGCGCGTTCTCCTTCTGCACCCCGATTTGTGCCGTTCCCCCCCTCCCAGGGTCACCTCCGGCCTCCCTACGGCCTCGCAGGTGGCCGGCGGGAGGGCTCAGGCTCCCGGTTACCTGCTCCCTTCGGCACCAAGGACGCTTTTTCCCTCATTTTCACCGCGAACCCGCCGCTAACGCCGACGACCGCCACGCCGACAGGGGGCGCCACGCCGGACAGAGGGTCCGTTTCGCGCTACACGCTAAATATCGCCTCCTCCCGCCATCCCAACTGCCCCACAGCGCCCGCCGGGAGGTGTAGTCCGCACCAGGTTGCTTCCCCACGGGGAAGCCTGGCGGCTCCCCGCGCAGTGCCCGCCGGGAAGCGTAGTCCCGCCCCGCCCCCGGCTGCCACAGATCGCACGGCACCGGCTCCCGGCTGTCTTGCCGTTGCCTCCGCCTCACCTTGATGGTGTCCAGCGGGTGCCCCACGAACACCAGGCAAACTCCCCCGAAGCCACCAGCGAAGAAGTTCTTCACGGGGCTGATGGGTTGCGGCTGCTTCGCCATAGTGGCGGCGGGCGAAGAATGGGGCCGGGGGCCTGCGTCCCTGCCGAGCCAGTGCCGCCACCTCCGCCCCGCGACCTTTACCCCAGTGTCGGGCCGCGCTGCACGCCGGGACACGGGGGGAGGTGAGCGCGGGGCAGGCCGGGAAAGCGGCGGCACCTGCTCGCGGCGGAGCGGGGGCGGTAGCTGTGCCTGACAGCATTTTCCTTGCCGCGGTGCTGGGCGCCCTCATTGAGCGGTGGCACCGAGTGCTGGCACCGGTCGAGGCCGGTCCGCCAGCGCCTCTGGAGGGTGCTGAGTCGGCACCTCGGGCCAGTCCCGCGCTACCGGCCCGACGCTCCGCGCCGCCCCTCGAGCAGCCCGGTTGTTTCTGCTTCCCCGCCCCCCAGCACAGTGGTCCCGCTCGGCCCGGCGGCGGCTCCGGCTCCGCCCGGCGGAAGTGACGGCACGCGGAGGCCGGTGTTTCCGGCGTGCAGGCAGTGGCGGCCCGGCAGGAGGAGCCCGGGGCGCCGCTCCCTGCTTCCCCCACCCGCCGCCCGGCCGCGTTCCGCGGCGCCCGGTAAGTCCGGGGGACTGGGCCGTGCTGCAACAGCCGGGCCGGTGGGGGGGGCTCCCGGTGGGAGCCGCGGAGCCGGGGGCGCCCGTGTAACGCCGCCTCCTGCCGGGCCCGTGTCTCTCAGCGGGAGGCGGTGGGGTCCGGGGCGGAGCGTGCCCGGCGTGAGGGACGCGGTGCCGCTTCTCCGTAAGTTCTCAGCTCGGTAGCGCTCCGCGCCGGAGCCGGTGCTGAGATCAGGTTGCCCGATGGAGAAGCCGCAGCCCGTGAGCTCTCGGGCCGGCGCTCCGCACAGGCTGCGAGTGGGCTGTGCTGGGGCTCCCTCCTGGCCTCGCCACCGTTCGAGCTCTTCCTCCATAGCTCCCTTCTCGCTCAGTTTCCTTGGGCTTTGCTCCTATGAGTGTGCGGTGTTCTGGCTGTGCGGGACGAGGGCAGGATTTAGTCTTGTACGGGTTACAAAGGAAGTGGACCTCAGGTAATTTAAGTGGACCGGGCGTCTCTCTGTCCAAACCAGAGCTACCCTAAAAAGAAGGTTTCTGTAGGTATGTGTAAAATAACTTGTTAAAAGTTATGATAGATTAGAAGAGATAGGAATGGAATGGATTGGATTAGTTGGGAAGGACAAAGCAGTTGTGGTAGTATGAACAAAGACTGAAAAGTGGGAGGAGAGCATGCAGATTCATAGGGGATGTGGGATATGGCTGCATGGAGGTCTCTGCAGAGTCATCTGTGGTGGAAAGAATGGAAAATGTTATAGTTCCTCACTCTTGGGATGAAAAAAAATCATATTGAAAAAATCAATGGAGAAGGAAATGGCAATGTTTGCATACTGCCTGTGTGTAGAAGCAGTTGAAGATTATCCACCTATTACAGGTTTAAGTGACATAGACAAAGATGTGGTTAACACTGATGGCAAGTGTGGAATTGGATGGCTGCAGAGGAAGGAGAGAGTGTTAGTCCATTTCTAGTTTACATGGGTAAGTAGTTCAGGAGGCTGACTTCAGTTGCACTTCCTCTTGTTTCAATTATTGATAAAGAGGTAAAAGAAGAAAAAGTTGTCTCAAATGGCTGTGAAATATCTTTAGGAAAAAGAGCATCATTCCAAAGACTTACCAGAGAAATCCCACAGAAGTGGACAGAGAGGACAATAAATCAGAAATTATTGGGACAAAATATAAGGTAGAACAATGTAATTTACCGTGTCCGACAGGGATAAAGTCAGAGAGAGACTGATGGTGGCATATTTTAAGGCATTTTGTTTCAAAAGACCTTATTAAGAAGAGTTGTGTTGCAGAGCAGCAAGAGGGCATCTCTAGAAGCTGACAGGCAGCGGAGGGTAGAGGTGGGGGTGTGTAGAGTTTCTGCAAGGAGGCTGGAGGAAGAGGTGACTAAATTATATCAGTGTTAGTAAAAATGAGGGAGTACTTTGGATGAAGGTGGTAAAGGAGGACCTCGTCATCCCTTGGGTAGGAAAGTGAACTAAGTAAGTATGGTTTAAAACTATCATCTGATTTGGGGATTATGGTAATTACTGTAGTCTCTGCTTTTCTGGCCCTCTTTTTTGATCTTAACATCTTTATTGTCTTAAACTAGTGCTATCAACCAGTAACTGTGTCTTGTAGTTTGTATTCAGAGAGCTTGTGATCTGATGAGATCGCTAGGCTGTGTTGAGTAAGGTGAGCTCCTGGTGCCCTGCCTTGCTTTGTTGGCAGAGCTGCTGCCTATTCGCATGTCTGGCTGCTGCTGAGCTGTGCTGGAGGTCAGTTCTTTCTGAGGGTGTTGTGACAGCAGTCACACACATTGTCCAGTCTGCAGACTGTTTTCTGCTTCATATATCCCATTTGCCCATGCAAACAGTTATTCTGTTTGTCCAAAGAAGTGTGTTAGTGGCACAGACAGGCAGCTCTGCACCCCTCTGAGCCTCCTTTCCAGCAGCTGGTGTGGAACTGCTGAGGTACTGGGCAGAGCCATTATTCTGCTTAGATATCTAAAAACATCTCATTGCTTGAATAGGACTCACAATGTATTGATACAGCAAATGAAAGCCGTATCTTGGTGGGATTTTCCTGTCTCTAGAGTGTGGGGTAGTCTGAGTGAGTTTGAGAAGTTCCTGACTGGTGCAAGTGCAATTTGCTCGGAATTTGTGATGCTGCAAGGTAGGGTGAACAAAGCTGTTGCACACTGGGCTACTGACATATCTGTAGGAATGCTCCAGTGATTTAGATTCTCAAATAAGTTATTCCTTTAAGATAACGTTTGACAGGTAAAGATCCTATGCTACTTCTGTGCAAGAAGTCAGTGTCAACACAGATTATGGCCTGAATAGAATCATTAACTCCAGGGAGGGATGATAGAGGTATGCCTTGTGACTGTCAAATCATGTTTCACATCTGTGTCTTTCCAACACGGAGAGATGGTGCCTCTGCTCCTCTGAAGTTCTATGAGAAGCAGTGTTATTTATGTGCTACTTATGCTGTGGATAGCCAAGGAATCAGGAGCAAGTGGAAGGACTGGAGACCAGAATTCAGGAATAATATTGGCTGCTAGACTTCATCTTCTCACACAGGAGGTTTGTATCCACTGAAATTGCTGCAGCCACTCTAATTAATTGTACATCACATCTTGTCCTTTTTTTCTGTGCTGCCTGCTTATGTTATTGGAAACAGAAAACAAACAACTTGAGGAAAAATAATGAACATTTATTGTTGAGAATTCTTGTGCTTTAAAATTAGGATTCTCAAAGTTTGATTATGGTTTCCCCAGCAGCTGCAAATTTTGATTCTCTGGGAATATATTTGAGTAACAGAGCTAACAACATAGTAATGCAAAATGCAAACACGTGTAAGAAACTAAATACATACTGCTGGTGGAAAAACATACTTTGATTTTATGTATATATTTTTATTTGTAAAATTTGGTTGCAGCATTTTTACAAGTCTTTCTTATTTAATATATTCTCTATGGAAACTTTATTTGGTTAAACGGGAATTTGTGACTAAATATGAGATCAGCGTAATTCAAGGTTGATGCAAGTTCTACTGCTGAACCTCTTAGAACTCAAATTCGTGCAGTTTAATTAAACAAGCAGAAAGTTTGTAGTTTAGATAAGTCAAATATGTGACTTTCCTGATACCAATGTAACTCACCAAAAAGTCTGTTCTGATTCCTCTTGAATAGCAGCTGTCAACATTTGAGCATAAATTTCTACATTTAGAAGGTAATAAAATGAGAGAATCGCTTTTATTTCCACTCTGACGTAGGGCCCAAGCCACATCACATCCAGTAGAATCTACTTAAAGGGATTAACTAATTTCACCATTTCCTTTGAGCTGATTTGGAAAACTGTTAAATTGGGTGTGAGAGATCTTTGTGCTTGTCTTGATTTCCAGTGTCTCACTTAGTGCTTCAGAACCACAGTCATTATGGGCTTGTACAGGGTATCACAGGTTGCCTTTCTAGCTACTGTGCTTATAGTTAAGAGACTTGTGGGTTTTTTTTCCTGTTGATAAAATGTGTATGTAATTTTTCTGCAGTGCTTCAGGCTCTTGGTAAAGACTTGATATCATAAATTTAGTTGTATCTCTGAAAAGATCTGTAGTGAAGGTTATGAAGCCACTTCCCTAATGCCCAAAGTCTCAGGGCCCACACAGGAATGTAGGGTGCAGTGCAATAAGCCAGTCTCTGAGGTTTTAGACCACCTGTAAGAGCAGCCTTGGTCTTGCAGGTGCAAGAGTCACAGTGGATCCAAACCAGGGACCTTCACGGCAGGATCTTTTTCAGCCAGGCTGTTGGGTTGGTCTGTTCCTGGCTGTTTGATCACCTGTGTAATGTTGTTGTGGCCTCTCTCTTATAATTTCTTAGGCAATAGAAAAAAATCTTTTTCCTCCCTTAGGAGACAAAGCTCAGATGAAATCAAAAGAACGATAAAGTTTGGAGGAGAAAAAGAAGCTGCCATTGCTTTCCTGGCCTGCAGTTTGACAGGGCATTAAGATGTCCGTGGACATGAACAGCCAGGGCTCTGACAGCAATGAAGAGGATTATGACCCTAATTGCGAGGAAGAGGAAGAGGATGAAGATCCTGGGGATATAGAGGATTATTATGATGGGGTAGCTAACGATGTGGAGCAGCAAGGAGCAGATGCCTTTGATCCAGAGGAATATCAGTTCACCTGCCTGACTTACAAGGAGTCGGAGAGCACTCTGAACGAACACATGGCCAGCTTGGCTGCCATGTTGAAGGTGAGGAGAGGTTTCTGCATTAACACATGTGGAAAATAAGTCTGTGATTGAAAAAGCAAATGCTGAGCACATGGTTTGGCATGAAAGCTGTGATGATACTACTTTTATAGGGGGTTGGAGGAATGTTATTGAACATCCTTGGTTCAGAACTGACTCAAAAGTTAACAGTTGTTGCATACTGGTTCTGGGGTCTGAAAAATCTTCCTTGCTGAATGTTGATTCTTATAATTCTTTTTTTACAGAGCTGAACTTAATGACCAAAGTTCCTGAATTATAACTCTTTGCATTAACACAATGTGAAGGGAGTATGTAGAAATGTAAACCAGTTCATAAATGGTGCACGTTGGTACACCTGCATTTGAGAATATAACTGACAGATAGGAAGACATGTTAAAATTCTGTAGTTCTAACAAAAACACCTTTCTTTGTTGGTTCTGAGAGAATAATCATAGATGTTCAAATACAGATCAGCTGTCTTGCCAGATATTAACCCTGCTGTTGCAGTGACAGCAATTAAAGTACAATGAACTTGCCAGCTCTTGTGGTGACTAACTCATCACAGAAGAGTCGCATTCTGAGTCAGCTCAATAAGACTTTTGTGAAGTTTTCTTTCTCTGCACAACTGATTACTGTAGTGCAGACTACTGATTATAGGGTGTTCCCTCTCTGTCTCATCAGTGTGCATTGGTCCCAGTGCAGGTCAGCACAGTTCTCTAAGATCTAGATGTTGACACTGGGTTGAAATTACTGATGTATCTACTTGGTACAGGTCTCCTGGTGCTTGTTCTTCTCTGGAGCAACCCCTGAAAGCAGGACAGGTGACCACAGCATATAAAAAAAAAAAAAAAGTTGAATAGGTTTCAATTCACTTTTATTTGGTCTGAATCAAAACTAATTAAAAAAAAAAAAGACAGGGATTTCTTGATTCTTATTTGCATGTCAGTGTCCTATAGAAACAGTGTGACAATAAAGCCTGAAGACTATGAAGACTATAAACAGTAGGCTCTAAAGTGTACCTATACCCATAATTTTTGCTGCATCTCTAGGTGGTTTTTGCTGCCTGTTGTGCTTGTTCCCAGTATTCACCACCTCAGAAAATGCAATGTTACTCTTTCCTGAAATTTTGCTGTCTTTTCTACTCATATCTGATTTCTTCAAAATGTACCATTTGAACTCTGAACTCCTGCTGCTCCCCTACAGATTATCAGAAATGGGAAGCAAAAGAAAAGAACAAATGAGAATAGTTGGTCACCACTTTTGATCCAGCTGCCAGTTGTTCTTGGTTCTTAGCGATTAAGTAAAGATTTAGAAAGTCTTTTCTGCGCCTTACTGTTTGCCCTCAATGGAGCATCCTTCAGAAAGGTGACCTCTGCCATATTGTTCTACTGAATTAAGTTAACAAAAGAAATATTTTTAGTCTTTACAATCAGGCTTCCAAAGTTAAAATATTTTTTTTCCAAGAATTGTGAAGGTCTATTGAGCAAATATTCTAGTTGACAATACCAATCTGCTTGAATCTCACCCCAAATATGACCCAAGGAGTGAGTATTTTAGATTGCTTTTACATCAAGAAGATGCCTACATGTTTGCTTTAAAATGAAGTGCTACACATTTTGGGTTGTACGTGAGAATTTAAAAATAAATTTTGGGTAGGAACCTGAAGAACTGTGATCTTGTAAGTCTTCAGCTCTTCTAAGTGCTGCATTAACTCCCTGTACACTGGCAGCAGTGGTGCAAGAATTTTACTTTTCTTGGAACTCTGTTGTGTATCTGCAGCACATGCTTCTTGTTTCCTGTCTTTTCTTATGACACTCCAGCAGCCCTGTTTCTTCCTTCTCTTCTCTTCCACTAAGGAAACTTGTCATTTTGTTAGTTTTCTGAGACAAACCATATTGGAAAGAATTTATCTTTAATTCATGAGCATAGAGAAGAAGGAAATTGAATAGAACATGTTGAAGTATTTGTTATCATTAGTTTCACTTTAATGGATACAACTAAACAGGGGCAGATTTTTGTAAGAATTGTATTAGCTTCTTTCCTCTAATTTACTTGATCTCCAAAAACTTTTTTTCTTTTGAAGATGACCTTTCATAATGTCTTTTTTTTTTTTTGGGATAGTTCTTTTGGAGCATGCTAGTTCATTTTGATTTCATCATCTTTACCTTGTGATAGCTAGTGGTTAGCTAGTGCTTTTCAGCATTAGTTCATATTTAAGGCAGAGTGGTTATCCCTGACAGAGAAAGATAAAGACTCTCTTCAGGAGGTAAAATGTTGAAATGAATGCATGACATGCTATGTGAGCAATTTGCTATCACAAGAGATGAATAGACTAATATAATTCCCTAAAGCAAAGAAAAAAGAAAAGCAATAAACGGGCTCAAAGCCATCTTTGATCATTCTGACACCATATATTGTCATTAGGTGATTTGCTTTCTGAAGGTTAATTTGGGGGATGGGGTGGTGGTGTCTATTGAGTGTGGGTTTGTTTTTTTTCTGTGACACAGTGTCTACTCACTTTTAAGAGCAAAAACAAGTATTCAGAGCTTTATGTCTTCATATTTACAATCTGTACTGTTAATAGCTAATAACAATTTAAATAAATAGTATTTAATTTGCTCTGCTTGTTAACCCTTAACATTTGTGGGTTTTTTCAACTGTTCAGCTATTTCTGTCTGATTATTGAATTTCTGTTTTCTCAAAACATTGAAGTAAAGGGTGATCTCCCTTGGAAACCCTCTTGGCTAACTTTTTTCATTCCCTGTGAGTTACAGCTGACCTTGTGCTCACTCCTACTAAAGCTGAACAGACAACTGAACAAACCTTGTGTTGTCTAGCTAACCTGAGGTCAGCTGCAAGCACCCTGAGTATGTTTAAGTTTGAATGCACCATCAAAAGAGGCAGTGTCCTCAAGAAAATGCTTGGGTTTTGTCTACACCAGTTGAGACAAGAATCAGTTAAAAATCTGGTGTGATAAAAGCATGAAACTCAGCATGCAAGTAGATGTATGCCCATGTTGTCTCCTACTATCCTAGGAAGCTTTTACCTTGAATTCTTCTGGCTTGCTTTTTATCAGGTGGGGAATTTGAACAGAAAATTTAATATAAACAGGATAGCAGTAGATACAACCATCTGTGCTGTGTGGCAGGCCTGCAGCTACAGTAGTGGTTATCCAGGAAACATACAGAAGCTGGAGGGGCTTTGTAAGTGATACTCTTGAGTTTCTCCTTATTTTTCTTTTAGTAAGAACCATGAGTAGATCCTTGCTTTCCAAGAAAAAGAGGAGGAAATGTTTTCTCCTTTGTTAGTGCTTTTAATGTGGAGGTTTGTTTGTGGAGGGTGCAGATTAAAATGGGGACAGGCCATCTCTGTTCAGATATGCCCTAAGAAAATCCAAACCTGATTCTCTGACCAAAGGGCCCATGAATTGAATCAGATCACTTCTAATTCCTCAAAAAGTCACTTGACCAGCAGTCAACACTTGTTGAGGACAGTATGCTTGAAAGTAGAATGCCAGGTATTCCCTGCAGATCAGCAAAGATCTTTTTAAGAAGTAAATATAACTATAAAATCCAGTATCTTTCAAAAATAATTATTAAAATTGTATAGTAATAAGCTTGTTTTCAAGTTTGTCCATCGTTACTGAGGAGTGGTGGGTCTGGAGTGGCAGTGTCAGCACATGCATACAAATAGGACAATACTCAATAGCTGTACAAAGTTGACCTTGTCACTGGCAAGCAGTTAAGTGTGTGATGATGTCATATTAGTTTTGTCCGTGAATGACAATTCTTGGCTTGGCTGAGGGTCTCCATACAGGTCTGGAATATCCGTGATATTTTAAATAACTGGCAGTAGTTTCTCTGTTTCAGTAAAGAGATAAATATATAAAAGATACAAACTAGAAAGATGTATTTATTTATTTTGTGACCAATGATGTAAACTACCAAAACAATTGAAGTACAATTAATGAAAAAAATGTTACCTTGTCTTTTAAGACTTTTTAGTAGCCAATTGTCAGTCATGAGGAAGCAGAGGTGTTCCTGCACATACAAGGGAACAAGAAAAGATCGTAGAATCATAGAATAACAGGTTGGAAGAGACCTCAAGGATTATCTAGACCAACCTTTTGAGGTAAACTATATATACAAATGTAGTTTAAATGAGATGTCCCAGCACCTTGTCAAGCTGAGTCTTAAAATTGTCCAGTGTAGGGGAATACACCACTTCCCTTGGGAGATTATTCCAATGTCTAAGTATTCTCATGGTGAAAAAATTTCTTCTGAGGCCCAGTTGGGATCTCCCCAGGAATTACTTGTATCTGTTACCCTGTCTTTTCCATGGGAGTCCTTGTAAATATAGTCGTGTTGTTTTACAGGCAGTTCTGATGTAGTCTTTCCACTAAAACCAAAAGAATTGTAAAATTGCAGAACTTAGAATTTTCAGCGAAGTAATCTGCTAATATTTATCAGCACAAAGCTTACTTCCCTTGCTCCTTGAAATAACAGCTTGTGATGTGGTTTGTTTTTGTTTTGTTTTTTTTTTTTTAGCCCTGTCTCTAATTTGATGTTATGACATAGTTCTGGATCTTAATCCATGTTATTGCTACTGATCTTTCAGAGTTAAACCAGTTTTTCATGTATTTCTGTTCACCTTATTGGTGTCAGTCACATCTTTTAATGCAATTAAATTAGTATTTGCTCACAAAAACACAGCCCTCTGGAAGTGATCCACACACTCCAATTGCACTGACACAGAACAGTCTGCAGAGCTGCTGGGTGAATGCTGGCAGAGGTCCTTGTCAAATACCATCTTCAGCAGATCCAGTGTGTGGAGAGTGGCAGCCTCTGTGAGCAGCTCTACCCAGTGGAGCTGGCGCTCACAGAATGCCTGTTCCAGGCCAGTGCAAAAAGCCTGTGAAGCGCCAGATGCTGAGAGGCTGGAGTGTGTCGCTGCCTGTATTGCTGTGCAAACTGCAACCCAGTGTGGCACGGGGTGCTCAGCTGGACAAACCTGCTGTGTTGTGTAGTCATTCTTTTGGATGCCATAATCACTTTGTGACATGAACATGCAACTTTTTGAAATGGCAGTCATAAGACTAGCTCTACCTAAGTACTTAAATTACACAAGAAGTATCAAAGCCCCTTAAAATATTAAAATGCCCCTACATAAGATCAGAGTGTGAAAACTTTATGTTCAAAGTCAATTCCTATAAGAAGCAACATTAGTAAATATTAGGATATATTATTAAATGGTAAATATTTAAATATCATTCATTATAAATGGTGGACCCTGATAGGCAAATTTGACTCCTCCACAGCACCCCTGTGGTGCTGTTTGGTAATTATAACATGCTATTTCAAAGTACCTGGACACTTTGGATTAGTCAGGATATTCAGGTTTATATCTGTACTGTGCTCTGTGTTTTAATATCAGACCAACATTATGTGAAGCACCCAGGCTGAAGTTGTAACCCTTAGGAGCACCCACATTTCAGATGTACTTCTGTCCTTTACCCACGCTTTGCTCCCAAACAGAAAGATTTTGAAAGCTGTGTTGTTGCCTACCAGATTCACAGTGCCTGTATTTTAGTAAAACATCAAGAGTAAAACATTTAGTTAATCATCAAGAGAACATGAAGATTTCCATAATTGTCTTCAGTGTGCCTCTTTAGGCTCCTAAAAGTCTGTTTGTTTTTTGTTTGATTTTTTTTTTTTTTTTTTTTTTTAAGTATAGTAAGTTTTCATAGACTTCTGGTCAGCAAGATAAGAGAGTTGTCTGGCAAGACAACTCGTGACAACTTAATGAAGTCATTTGAGGAGAAAAGTATTTTTTTTTCCTTATTGCCCAGGACTGCTGAAGTTCTCAGCTTGATTGGAAAAATGAGCCACAAATGTGGAGAGTGATTATATCCCACACATTCCTTTGTGATTCATGTCTTAAGTGTATCTGAGAACGAGTACGACTCTGCAGTGAGCAAAAAAGATCTGTTCACAGCTGTTGATGAGCATGATCTTGGTGGGAGGGAAGTGGAGGCAAAGCACAAGTCTTTAAAAATTCTGAAACAGACTTTCAGTAATTATTTAATGTTGCAAGCTTAGAACTGGACAACAAGATCCCAGGAGCAGCCTGGAGCAGCAGCTGAAGCACATTGCCAAGGTTGTGTGGCATGCCTGTGAAAGGTGGCACGGCAGAAATGAGCTACATTGTGTATCATGAAACACCGGATGACAAACCTGGTGTTCCTCCTCTTTGTCTTTTTATAACAATGTCCTTAGCAGCTGCGATCATCAACAGAGGCCTGTGTTATTTGGGACTGAACGGGGATTACTCACTGCAAAGTTACCTAAGCCCTGTGGTGTGCCCATGTGTGCTGCTCTGGCTGTGCATGCACCATGCAGAGTTGTGTGGGTTTGGGTTGTGACCTGCCCTTCACTTCCTTCCTGTCTGTCCTCTGCATCCTCCTTTCTGTCAACTAGAAGGAACTGTCCCTTTCTCCTGGTTTTTGCTAGGAAAGCACCTATGCAGGGGCTGAGCTGAGTGCAGAGGTGTGTTATGTTGCTGGGAGTTTGGCAGTAGGGCAGGGGATACAGTGCAGTGTGCACAGGGTGCTGGTGCTGTCACACGCTGCGTTACATGGGAAGGAATAGCTGCAGTGGGTACAGCTGGCGAGTCTCATGTCAATCTTCTCTCCCTATGCCCTCTTACAGCTTTCTTGCTGTGTTTCTTTCTCTCTAAATCTTTCAAAGAAGGAATCTCATAGCTATTTGGTAATAATGCCTTCTGGCATACCAGCTTGCTGAAGTCGTTGGGGTTTTTTTTCTGTAATTTATTTCTGACTCTCAGGAAGAATAGCCTAACAGCTTGAGAAATAGTATGTTGAGATTTCCTAGCTGAGTCCTACTGATCCTGTTTGTTGGCAGCTGCAGCTGAAATTGTTCCTGTCCTGTGTAGGAGAGCGGTTGGATTAAAGCAACATGTAAGTGCAGAGAAGGAGTTAGAATTTAACCCAAGATCCCCTTTCTTCGGTATGTAGCCAGCAAAGTTGTGCACTGACAGCTTCAGGAACTGTGTGTACAACACCAGCAGTATTTGTCATTCTGCAGCCTCAATATGCTTCTAATCTTGCAGCCTGACACCAGGTCTCTGCATACTGGAGGGTGAGTGATGGGATGCAGGTTAAAACCCTGTGATGAAGCCGAGCTTGAGTAGTGCTGTTTCTCAAGACCTTTCCTCATGGTACAGAGGCTGCAGCTGCAGACTCTAAATTTCATGTACTTTCCCTGGTGCAGCCTTCAGTCTGTGATCATGACAGAGGCTGAAATGTTAGACTAATTGTAAATGATACTGTGAGTGAAACCTAAAGATGGAGAGCTTTTAATAACTTTTTTTTTTTTTTTTAAAAAGCTTGACTGAACCCAGAATAAAAAGCAGGGTACCTGATTTTTGTTGTAACTTGGTCTCTTTTTTTCCTGATAAGTAAAATTAGTTTGAGTTCTGTTTTGAAAATAGCCTTCTGCTACTCAAAAACCGGTAACATATATGAGGGCTTTGCTACAAAACATGGAACACTTGATGTGTGTTTATGGCAGGTTATGTTAATCACAAGCCCATGAAGCCGCCTCAGTTTTCTACCAGGATTGTATATTGGAAATCTGTTTAAAAGAGAGATAGATCAAAGTAAAGGAGAAAACGGGGTCCAAGAAAAGCTTTTTGATTGCCCTTTTATTTCTTCTTAATTCCTAGTATTTCTGAATTTTTTTGAGGAACTCTCCAGTAAAAACAGGGCAGTTGGATTTTTTTTCCATTGGGGCATGGAGGGAGTTAAATCTACTTTCCAAAAGACAAGTGAATGTAAAATAGTTGGGTTTTTTTCCATCTGTGGGTTTCTTTCTTTACCTCAGTATCCTGAAGTAAAACATATCAGAAGGGTTGGGTTTTTTCCTTCAGAAAAATTATTTGCCACAAATTATGATTTATTTTTATAGTATTACTCTGCTAGTAACTCAATCCAGTCTCTGTTTTGCTCACTAACAGCAACAATTCCAAAGGCTCTTTCTCCAGGTTTTTTTTACTGTTGTAGAGAATTTAAGAGTGTGGTTTTAGAAGTTTTGATGCAAGATGCAAACTAACACCTTCCTAAGATCATCCTTTCCCTGCAGACCTAACAAAAACTATTTGTGGATTAAAATAAATGCTTCTCAAGATTAATCCTATTTCCTTAAATCTGTTTGTATAAAAACCTTTGATTAGGGGAAAGACAAGAAATGGAAGCTGCATCTCTTTATGCCAGGTCTGTGCTCATCTCAGTCAGAGATTTAAATGCAATCCTGATCTAACAGGAGTTGTCAGCTTGGTGCAAAGCCATGGGATTTCAGCTCCAAATAGATCACAATATCTCCAACTCATTCTGAATTGAATCTCTCAGAGAATCATGTGATGGTTTTTGTTTTTAAATTCCTGATACCACCGTATCTCTGCAAAAGTGAGCATTGAAACCTCCAAAAAAATAGGGCATCCCTTGGAGAAAAGTTAATTGAACTCATGAGATACGCATGCAACAGAAGTATGCATGGGTGATTTCTGTAGTATGTAAGCTCTACAAAACACATTGATTTTTTTAGCTTTTAGGGAACACTTCTGTCTGAATTAGCAACTGTCAAAGTGGCATGGTTGAAAACATTTTCTGCTACAGGGAGATGAAACTTCAGCTCCTTAAACAATTTAGCTTATCTGGGGAAGCAAGTTGAGATATCATTGTCTTAGCAGTCTCTAAACCCAGCAAGGTACCTGCAGAGCTTCTGTGCAAATTCTTTTGATGTTGTCATTTCCTGAAGAGTGCCAGACTCTCTCTCACACTTCAGAAGTGTGAGAATTTTGCTTATCTTGGAGAATAAAGAACCCAGGAGATAAATGGAGATAGAAATAATAGTAATAAAAAAACCCAACAGTGCTCTCTCCCACAAAGCGAGTACATGTGTGTTTAATGCAATGGGATTATTTCTTTGTTCTACTTCCAGAATCTATTTTTTTCAGGCACTGTGTTAATTTTTCAAACTTTTTTTACAACTCTTGTAGAATCTTTTCCCTTATGCGGAGCAGCTTCCTCTTGGCACCCTTCCTGTGAGCATAAACAATGCTCCCCTTTCCCAGTGCAGTGATAAACAGTAGCCTTGGTGCTCATTTCTGGCAATCAGCAGCCTACTGTCACTGGAAGTCAGTTAAGCTGATGGAGGTTTGGAAGAGGCTTCTGAGGTGACCAAATTCATGTTTTAAGATGAGACTGAAAATAGTAGATGAGATTGTCTCTCTGCAGCTTTGCCACCCCATCATGAAGAAAGAAGCTTGTTCTTCAGTCAGAAGTTTTCCAGATTCAGATTTGAGCTAAGTTTATCTTTCATCTTAATGTTTTAAGCTGATTGTGAGAAAATTGGGAAATGAGAATGGGAAATTTTTTAACATGACTACTTTCAGCTTTCATCTTCTAAAAATTAATAAATTTAATCACAACTAGAGCTCTGGAGAAGTCAAGCTACATAGAAGCATTGGCACAATTCATTGGTTGCAAATAAAAAGTAAAATGGAAATGCACACCTGGAATATGCATTCCGTGCTTCACAGTGTTCTGTATCAGTGTTCTACTGAAATGACCTGTTGCCAGCAAGACAGCAAGTGTGGCTATGTCACTAATTTTTGGGGGTCTTAGTATTCCAAAATGAGAATAGGAAAGTTTAAACAAAGCTGACAGTTTATCAAAGGCATCTTTTAAAATGTGTTTTCTGTCTGAGGCAAAGTATTACTGTTCCTGCATAACCTGAGATTACAGTGGCATGCGGTGACTGACGGGGGCTGTAGCTCTTTCTGAATGCTAAATTTGAGATCTTTCATTGTGTGAACATTCTTACTGTCCATTAAATGCTATATTGGACAGTGTGCCTCAACAGCAACTGGGGCTTACTTCCTAAGCTGCAAGGCTGCAGTGGGTGTGTGCAGAGGGGAGTCAATGTCTTCTAACTGGAAAGTTCAGCCGTCAGTATCAACTTCTGTATGTGGCTTCTCCAGTACCATAAAGTAATGGATTATGTATATGTGGACCCAACATCTGATTGCAGTGGTATTTTTCTGTGCTTAGCATGTTTTGGCTTCTGCTTACAAAGAAATACTTCAGTTATTCTAGGGTGTTACTGTGGAAGAACTGGCTTACTTGGTTCAATCATTCACTCATTGTGAATGTACAGTTATTGAAGAGGCTGGGGAGTGCCACTAACCAATAGGAGCAGGCTTCTGGTAAACACTTTTTTTTTTATGCTTGTTTTCTTTTATCTCTCCTGTAGTGTTGGCCCCTGATGTTATTCAATGTTGCCTTCTGAATTACCAGCTTTGCTGTTGGTGAGCAAGACATAGACTGTAATGTGGTGAGACTCCACTCAACAGGCATGGGCCCAGCCTCATCAACTGTCTCCTTTCCCATACCTTTCTCTAACACTTTGAATGTTATTTATCTTTAACATGTAAGAACTGGTACTACACACCACTCAGACTGTGGATACTGGCTGACTGTTTTTTTTGCAAGATCTCATGCGCTTCCATCAGGTAGAATAAAAAACTTCTGCTTCAGGGATTTTATGAAAGGGGACTCATGTCATAAACATGGCTTTATGAATCAAAAATGCTTTATTCTTGGGTGATTTTATGATGAAAGTAATAAAATTATCATGACAGCTGATCCAGTCAGTGCTTGCATTTGGAGCAAAATAGGAATGGTCACAGAAGCTCTATTATTCTTGTAAAATATGGCATCTTTCTGGAGCACATTTTGCCTGACAAATAATTTGACTCAAAAGCATTTGAATCTGTTGGAACAGGTAGTTAGATTTCAGAAATGTGTATGCTAGTATTTAGATTTCTCTTACTATACATCTTCATTCTTGAACATACTTGCTTTCTCCTTTGGGAACAAATAACTTTTAGGCTTCAAGTGATGATACTGCAACAGGTGCTACATCTCAGGCTCTGAAAATCCAGCTGAAATACTCATTTTCATATGATACAGATGAATTTCCTATTTAAGTCTGGTGGTTTGGTTTTTGGTTTTTTTTTATTTTGTATTGTTTCAGGATGGTAGTTTGTCCTTGCTGCTACTGAGAAATAATTTCATTGCTGTTAGAGAATGATTCATTAGCATGTGGTTTGCATTTGCAGGAAGACAATCTCGTAGAGACCACATTCCTGTAGCTTGTTTGTCACACAAACACGAAATACAGATGTCCTCCTTGTACAAGCAAGTCAAAGGTGTCTGTCTGGGTCTGCCAGGCTGGTGGTTTAAGGTAACAACCCATCCAAGGCTGGCAGCAGCATCCACACAAACTGGAGCAGACTCCACATGTTGTCAGCAGCAGCCCTGTGGGCCATGCTCCATCTGATCACAGGTTTCTGAACTGGGAGGGAGGGCCCTGCTGCCTGGGCAGCCTTTGTTTCCCGAGGGTCACATTGCTGGGAAAGTTGAGGAAGGTGACATACTCATTCTTACAAAGCAGGAGCTAATGCTTCAGTCCTTCTAGCAGGATTATTTGAACACTGAAAATAGCTCTTTTATTACTGGGATTTCTTATTGCCCCACCGGCCCTAGCTTTCCTCCCAGCTAGGAAAGAGGGAGTTGTGTTTTCTCTGTGTATAGTAGAGAGAGGGAGTAGCAATGGGGATAACTTGTCTTGGACTGTGGAAGGTGGAGCCCTTTAATGTCAGAGGGTGTTTGCAGAATGTGCAGACCACTGGGCTTACCCAGGTACTTCCGAGCTCAGAGACGAGTTAGGAGGCAGGGGCTGCGAGCCTTCTGAATTCCCCTGGAAGATGTGTCTTGTTTGCAGGAGACATGCTTTTTTTTTTTTTTTTTGGTAGTGTTTGGACCTGATAAAGGCATAAAGGGGCTGAGAGGCAGTTGAAGGTCTGGCAGCTCAGCAGATGCCTGTGTTATTGGTCAGTAAGAGCCTTTTTGTGCTAGCAGACCAGTCTGTTTTCTAATGAAATAAACTAATACATAGAATCAAAGAACAAATGTTTCCTTATGTCTTTGTAATGTGACTTCAAATGTCATGTTGTAGTATTCTAGGGGGTGCTCGGGCTCCACAGACTGTGCTACTACTTGCCAGAAGTCCATGTAATGTAAGCAACTCTGCATGGACATAATTTGTCACAGTAGCTTTCCATCTCCCTATTCCAGTCCAGCGTATAACTTCTTTCTCTCCAGTGAAAGCTTTGGAAAATGTTTTGGGTTTCTCCCTATCCTCTGCAGTCACAGAATGCCTGCATTTGCAGCTTGTTATTGCTTCTCCAGCTCAGTGAGTGGTGTCTCTCTGCCCTGCAGTTCCTGCTTTGCCCTCTTAGTGAGAACCTGGAACCCACTCTGGTCTGGCCCCTCAAGAGGTCATCACAGTCAGGACTGGATGTGGGGGTTCCATGAGAAGTTAAGTTGATCCACTGAGTTTTTCAGTACTGTGCTGATGTGACTACGTGAGTTAGTTTGGGTACATCCAGGCTTCATTCCAACCTGTGTATTGCAGATGCACTGGCTGTGAACATTATCTCTAGTAGTTAAATGACCATTGAGTATCACTGGAATATTGTACTGAATTTGTACAACTTATTAGTCTTATAAGAAGATCACAGTCCTCAGCAGAGATCAATTTTGGCCTCAAAATATGCCTAACTTGACTTTTTCCTTTTATTTTCCACCTAGGTATCTCATGCTGTTGCAAAGCTAGTATTAGTTAGTTTCCACTGGCAAATCTCAGAGATTTTGGAAAGGTAAGTGCAAATAGTCTTACCTCTTCTGTGCTCAGTGCTCTTCTTCCTTGCTTTGCAGGAATACTTGAGGTCTAGAGGTGTCTTTTTCACAAGCATCTTTGAACCTGAAATCAGGCCACACAGTCCATTCCAGAGAGCAGCAGAAAAACACTGTTTTGTTGAGGCTGCATTGCCTGTAAGATATTTATAAACAGGGAAAGGGTTGTGGTGGTGAATGTCTTCCTGTATGAGGAATTATTGTTATGTTTGGAAGCCTGTAGATGTGTTTAGCTTAAACTTTGAGATAACAGATTGAGTGTTCTGCACCTATGTTATATTTTAACAAATAGAACATATGTTCTGTTTTGAACATAAAAGCCCTAAATAATAAGGGAACACCGAACCTATGCTGATGTATTCAGTACTATTACATTCACACTGAAGTTTATTCTCCTTCTGAATCTAAGTAATGGGTTTTTTTTTTCCAAGCCAACTGGCATTTGGAGAGCAGGAGATGGTGTAAGAGAACTGAGAAGTGCAGTCCCTTTGTTGCTTGGTCAGTGTAACTAAGTCCTCCAACTGATTTTAAAAGAAGGGTTTGGACTCCACCTAAGCATGTACAGCAAGTGTATCAGGAGGCACTGCTTTCTGGCAGCCCCTCCAGAAAATACTGGCTCAGAACTGAACATTGTCCGAAAATAGAGAGCCTATCAGCCCGATTCATTCTGCCATGCCATTTTTGGTCCAGCAACTTCATCCAGAGAACATATGGAAAATGCTTCTCATGTATGGATATGGTTTCAGCATCTTTGGTAACTTGCTGATTGGTTCCCATGCATCCTGTGAAAGCTTTTCTCTGGGGAATGTGGAGAGTGAGATTCCTGCATAGCAGCTCAGGGTGATTCTGCAGGATATCTAATGAGATTTAAACAAGAGGAAGTTTGGGAAGGGGTTTACTTCTAAAAATATTACTTTTGTTCTCCAGTTGATATGATCCTCAAACTTCTGTCTTGGTTCCAAGTGACATAATCAGAGGAAAGCTCCCTAGTACAACTAAAAAGTGCTAGTGAAGAGGGAGGATTTACAGTCCTGTCACAACAGTGATGTTGCTATTTCTGAATTCATTGAGATAAAAACATTCCTCTACAGTGGATGTCTCAAAGTAGGTTTAATTCTAAGGCTGCTGATAGACAGCTTCAAATGCCTAAAGGGTGGTAACCTGTTGCAGAGTAAATACTTAACTAGATAAGACTGGAGCCAAAGTGAGACCTAACCAGGATATCTTGATTTACAAAGGAACAGGAGACAGACAGGAGCCTCACTGGAGTTTGCTGTTCTGGGTAGTGGTTTGGGACTGCTCTAGGAGTGTGGATCAAAAATCTTAGCTTAAAAAACCATTTTTTTAGGGGAACTGAGAGACTTGTAGAAAAATGCATGAGGGTAATGTTAAGCCATTACTAGGAGAAGTATTATTCCTGTTTCTGATGCTGAAGAAACTCATGAAGTGATGTTGAGAGTTCAGCTCACTGTGGAAAGGAGCCTGGTACAGGACACATTTCCACTTTCTTTCTTGAATCCTACTGTATAATTTGCACAGAGTTTGTTATTTATTCAGGTGAGAAGGATCAATTTAACAAAGCAAAATGCATTCAGAAGTTGATTTGATCATTCTTAATTGCCTTTTTAGGCACAAGTCTAATGCTGCCCAATTGCTAGTAGAAGCACGAGTTCAGCCCACCTCATCCAAACATGTAAGTATGCTAACTATTTTGGTCTGTTCCCTTGGCAGACACCTCTGACCCACCTCATAGGAGGATTGCATTACTAACGGCATCATCTCTTCCATATTAACCCTTTGCAACTCTGATCCAACACTAACCCAATACCAAGTTTACTTATTAAATTAAAATGTACTGAAGAGGTGCCTAAGATTTAAATAGCAGCTTTGCTCTTCTCTTGCAGGCAGTGTTCAAGAATTACTTGGATAAAGAAAATTAAGCTGATTGTTTTGGCATGAGGGGTGGTACACAATGGAAGGAGCGGAATGCATGGGTTTGGCTACCTTTTCAAATTCTGCTCTCTCTTTAAAAGACACTGAAGGGAAGCTCTGGCTGCAGAGAATAAAAATGAACTCATCTGGGGATGGAATAGAGTTTTAAAATGTATTTACTCCTGAAATAACCATTTGCTGTACTGCTCTGCCTAAGCCAAATCTCCTAGTGGTTGCTGCTGAGCCAGTCAGTAGTGATACTTGAACCAACAGCATGTGTTTTGGAGCCAGGGCTGTACAGGTCTTTAGATGGTGGTTTCCCACCCACCCTCCTTTAAATAGAAGCTTCCTGTTTCATGTTTACAGGTTTCAGTCACAGTGGGTGCCTTGGTACAATTCACAGTTACTCCAGGAAGACATTGACATGTGTCAGATTCTGAGTGATAAAATATTACATTTGAGAAACCCTCTTTGGGGTGGGGGGAGGGGAGATTTAAAAATCCTGATTTGGCATCTGAGCTGACTTGTAACAGACAGGCAGTGAAAATGCTAGAAGAGCTGACAGGAGTAAGCTTCATGGACTCAAAATAAATTATCTGCTTAAGTCCAGAAAAAAAAAATCTTTGTTATTTCACATACCTGCAAAATCATTTGTGTATTTTGAGATTTTTCTGATCAAAGAGATCATTAAGCTGATCTTAGTCATTAAGAGCTGATTAAGAGATCAGCTGTCACTTAACTACTCTCCCCTGCAACAGTGATTCTTTTTTGGGGAAGACAGATATTACAGTTAAAAGGTTAGTTTAAGCCTTGACAGATTTGGTTTGGTAGGCAATTCATTATGTCTTTTTTTGTATGGGAAAGAGCTTTGTGCTTCAGCTCCTAATGCAGAATGGTGGTATTTTGGGAGCAGATGCTCATACCAAGTGTCTATAGAGTTTGTGAAGGTCTGAGGTAGTGCATGTGCTGTTTAAGTTGAGCAGTTGTTGTAGGCACTGAATGCAGCTGCAGACTATTTGGATCTTACTCTGGTTCATAAGCAAGGCCACTTAGAACAAAGTGGCATTATTTCCCTTTTCATGTGGTCATGCTGTAAAACAAGCTCTGTTGGTTATGTGGTGGCTGAATCACACAAGCTTCTCAAACAGTAGCAAAAGTTTATGTAGATGAAAAGTGATTACGTTATTTTTCTGTGAAAGAAGAAATAGGAACAGAAATAGGAACATGAACTCCTGGTAAGAGATTTGTAGGGCCTTGCTTTTAATGACGCTGAGCTAGACCTCGTTCTTCAGGTCCAAAGGATGAGCTGAGATGTGTTGAAGGATAGATCTGTGGTCTAGGGATTAGCTCTGCACTACCCAAGGGGAGATCCAGACTGCTTCCCAGTGCTTTGGTGAAGCAGTAGCAGAGATGCCTGACTTGAAGCAGACCCTCCAATCCTTTTCAGCTGAAGGGATTGTCTACTTTGCCAAATGTAGCATAGGCAGAAGATAAGAGATGGGAGATGATGGTCTGTGAACTCTCCTTCCTACATGCTGCTGCTTCAGTTGTTCATCCTCTTACCCAAAGTCACTGTCCACTAAAAGGGCACTGCTGAGCCTGCTTCCAGCTATAGCTGCTCTCCAAAACCTGTGCAACAATGCTGGAGTCTGACCCAGCCAACAAAGAACAACAGTAAATTCAGGAACGGACTAACACAATGATGTATTTCCTTATCTTTCAAACAAGGTGAGAGCAAGAACCAGAAAAGTAAAGGTGAGTTCTAGGTAGCTCTAGATCAGAGGCAGGAGCTGTTCAGTGACTGTTGTGCTCCATGAGATCAAAGAGGTTGAGAAGGATTGACTGACAGGGCAGTGTAACACCCCAATACACAAGCTTCTTATGGACCTCTTCTGGCCTGGAGCTCACCCAAAACTGTGGTCTCAATGAAGCTGGTGCAGGTGCCTGTGGATGATGTGAGAGCACTCCGGGAGAGCTGGAATGCCTTCACTGCAACACTGCTCTGTCTCTCTCCCAGGCAATGGTACATTCCTCCCACCACTGCGCAGTGTGCATGCAGTTTGTCCGGAAGGAGAACTTGCTCTCCCTGGCTTGTCAGCACCAGTTCTGCCGCAGCTGCTGGGAGCAGCATTGCACAGTGCTGGTCAAGGATGGTGTTGGAGTCGGTGAGTTCAAGGCGGGGATGGTGCTGGGTCTGTGTTTGCTGTTGGCTGTTCTGGTGGTGACTGGCTGATCTGGTCTAAAACATCTCACTAATGAGAAAAAAGAGCATGGAATAAGCATTTGTGGCAAACTGAACTTGAACTAGTGGTCTTCCCTGAATCCCTTGTTGATATTAGCATTCCACCAGGAGAGCACTGCCTAAGAAAACATACAAGTCCATAGATCCATTTGCTGCTTTTCTCCCCTTCTGGTCTCGAGCATGACTGCAACAAGATAGAAGCTGAAAATTTGCCATATTTTGAATTTGCATCTCTCATGATGTATTGTTACACTGCCCTGGAGTGCTCATGGATGCAAACATCTGTTCCATTTCTGTTGGCTAGAAGCCAGTAGTTGCCAGAGTAGCTTTGTACTTTTTTCTAGCCTGTTTTTCATGTTGGCATGGCAGTAGAATGCAATTTTCTACTTTAAGTATCTGGCCTAGTGAATACTGGTCGAAGCACTTGCTTGTCCTGGATGCACATGTGCCCTGTCATTTTTCAGTGAAGACAGTTGGGCTTCAGCTTTTCAGCAGCCCTGGTAGATTTGTTTTGTAGTTATGTCCCTCTTGCCACAACAACAGATGGCACTTAGGAAACTGTGTTGGATGCTCTCTGTGCATTCACTCCCTAGTATAAGCTGCACTGTGCTAAAATGTTGCTTTCTCAGGGGTCTCCTGTATGGCTCAGGACTGCCTACTTCGGACACCAGAAGACTTTGTGTTTCCATTGCTGCCTAGTGAAGAGCTGAAAGACAAATACAGGCGCTACCTCTTCAGGGATTATGTTGAGGTTTGTTTGGGGTTTTTTTTCAGTTTTAAAATACCCTGTGTCAATTCACCAATGACTTGCAGAAATTTAGTTTGAAGTGTCTTGCATCTCTGATTAGAACTGCAGTAACTGCAGCAAAATTGACCTCAACAAACATGATGTGGCAGCTCCTGTAGCACAGCCTCACTGACAAAATGCTCTAGCAGGTTGCCAAAGTAAATTTGGCTGTAAGGTCACCCAGTTACTCTTTGGCTGGTGCTTCAGAATTCCCAGAATATTGCTGCTGAGAACTTCAAACTTCAATCTGAGTTTTAAAGTCCTTCTTGCTCTTGCATAGATATTTTAGATTGTTAAAAATGTCATCTTACTGTGTCACAAGTGTATTGGCTTGTTCACTACATCTTATGTGGGTTTTTTAAAAATTAAAACAGCAATTGTCAAGGTTAAATGTGCAGGAACATTCTGGTAACTGGGAACGCTCATGAAGCAGCAAAATAGGATGAAAGAGTAGTGTCACCTCTCTTCAATAAGAGACCCTTTGGGAGGGAATGGCCACCACAGGAGAGCAGCTGAATACATTCTGGGGCATAAGGAGGGGATGGGGAAAGAGCTCAAATGGAGTAAAATCATTTGTTCGGTGTCTTGGTGCAGTCTTATGTCTGGTTGTGTTGCTGTGCTTACTTGATCTGTAACCCTCCACTTGAATTCTCTGTTCTAGAGAAGCTGTAAGTAACTAATACTCCCTTCCCTATTGGAAGGAGTTTTATCTGTTGTGTTAGCCAAAACCTGATGACACTTTTCCCTCTTTTTCAACAAGAAATATCTGACTTGTATATTTTTGAGGAGAGGAGTGGTTAAACTTAAATATATAATGCTCTTCTGCACCTACTGCTGATATTACCACCTTTGTATGTTCACAGAGCCATTACCAGCTGCAGCTGTGTCCTGGTGCAGATTGCCCTATGGTGATACAGGTAGAGGAGCCAAAAGCCCGGCGAGTGCAGTGCAATCGTTGCAACGAGGTCTTCTGGTAAGAAACAAGAAAGGTTAAATATCACGAGGAAAGTGTATGCTGTCCTCAGAGCTACTCCATTTGCTTGCCAGCAGGTTCAGTGTGTAAAAGCATCTCAAATGCTTTGCTAGAGTTGTTTGTAACTTGAGTTAGCTTGAGTAATTGGACACTTTGGGGTCTGACTTCTGCAGGTGGACAGCCCTCCCCTTGCTCCCTAAGCTCTGTGGGAGTTGGATGGTCTGACAACCAGGGAATTCCTACTGAGCAGGAATGCTAATGTTCCTGGTCTGACCTCAAGTGTACAGGGGGCTAGTCATACTAATGAAGGTGCCTGATACCTGCCACTGGAGCCAAGCTATTTGTAAAGCCACTGGTATGCCCCAGGCCTCTGCAGCTGTGTTAGAGCAGACATGGGTAGACTGAGGAGGAATGTGTCAGCCCTCAGACGTGTGATGGTCAGAGAAGGCCTCAGTTCATGCTCATCCCGACTGGGTTTTGCAGCAGAGGGTGGGGGTTTATTGGAGTTCAGCCTCGATCTTTGCACTCCAGTAATACACAAATGCATTTACAGCCCTCCCAGATTTTGGTGATCAGGAGATCCTCAGTTCTTGAGTTGCTTTCCTGGCAGTCAACAGAATTTTTTTCCTTTTCCTCCCCCTTACCCCATGAAGCTTCAAATGCCGACAGATGTACCACGCACCCACAGACTGTGCCACCATTCGAAAATGGCTCACCAAGTGTGCAGATGACTCCGAAACAGCCAACTACATCAGTGCTCACACTAAAGATGTAAGGACCAGCAGCTCATGGGTTTTCTCATCCCCTTGTCCTGCCTGGGAAGCAGGTGACAGTTCTGTAACACACAGCAGTGTGTGCTGCTTTCTCACAGACAGCAAATCCTCACAGCTCCCAGGGGACTGTGATAGACCACAGCTGCTGCCCTCCCACAGTGAGGACTTGGTGTGAATGTCTTTGGCAGCCAGGTGTGCTGCACTCTCATGGGTAGAAGAATTGTGGCTACTTTGACATGAGCAGTGGAGATGTATTTAAAATGGAAGGAGAGAGTGTAGTAAATGCAGAGACAGTATCAAGTAAGGTACTAGTGGTGTTTACACCTATATAACTGTGTGGAGTGCTATGAACTGCAAGGTGAGGCAGATAAAGTTGATTTGTCAAGGACAGTAAAATGGGTAGCTGAAGTCTAAATCAGACATTGATGTACTTCTAGTAGATTTAGACCCAAGAAAAAGAAATAGTATTGCAGATGATGCACTCTGTAGATATACTGCCTTTATCCTCTGGATTAGCAGTCTGCAAATTGGAACTTTTAATGTCTTCTGGGGATTTTGAGGCCTGACTTCAAAACCGTTCTTACCAGGCATTTGCTTTACCACAGCCAAAGACAACTGTGATAGTGCTAATTAGCCACAAGCTTCAGTTGTGTTTGAAAAGTGGGTACTAGAGATCTTAAATTCCCTTCTTTCCATGTGATGGCATTTTTTCTGCTATGCTCTTTTGAAAAAAATAATGTTCTGTTCTATTGAGCATTGCCCTGGCGTACATTATGCCTCTCATTAACATTTATAAAAAGCAGTGAAACTCACTTCCCCCTTTGTACCTGTGCAAGACAAAAAATGTAACTGAACTTGGCACTCCAGGCCATCACCAGGGTGAAGAAATGTGCAGCTTCCACTGTGGTCATCCAGATTCTCTGCAGTGAGCTAAGCTGTCACCTGTTAGAGGCTGCTGAAGGCAGGTTAAGGTGCTGATTGTCTTGTAGGCTAAGGAGCTGTGGAAGCTACTGTCCTGTGAGAACTGATTATGTCCCTATGCCTGAGCAACTCAGTGAGACCTTCAGTTTTATAGAATAACAATGGCAGATTTGTTTTCTTAAACAAGCAGTCTAGTGCTGCAGTGTAACTTCCCATGTTTCACCTTTCTGCCTCCTTTTTAACTGGAGCTGTCAGGATTGGTGGGATGTGGGGTGTATATATGTTAATATATATAACACACATATGCATATTTAAAATACAAAAAGCAGAAGGAGGGGGATAACCATGCAAATGTCATTCTCCAGAAGGCTGGTAGAGGCAGAGTTGGATCTAACAAATGCTTCTGTTTCCCCAGTGTCCCAAGTGCAATATCTGTATTGAAAAGAATGGAGGCTGCAATCACATGGTGAGCAATTCCCTGAACACACCAGACCTTCCTTGTTCTAAGGTTTTTTTCCTCACTTTCCACTAACCAGTGCCTCCCATCTCTTATTTTGCAGCAATGCTCCAAATGCAAGCATGGTAAGTAGGATTTGGAAGCAATTTTCTCTGCAGTGTTTTAGTGGTAATGTTCTCTTCTCTTTTTTTTTTTTTTTTTTTTTTTTTTTTTGTGATATGAAGACAGATTGTGAGCATTGACTGAAATATTTTTTCCCCTAGTAAAAGGTGAACAGGATATTAATTGTGGACTTGTGTGTGATAGTTTATTTGTTTTTCTTTTTAACTGGCTGAGATCTCAGCTGGGTTCTGATGCAGTGCTGATTTGGCTTCCTCTCCCTGACATCCATTGTATAGAGAATTCTCCATCTCTGCCATAGTATTAACAGTGGAATTCATATCAGAGGAAAGTATTAAATGCTTTCCACTTAATTGTTTTTATCATCAGCTGAAAATATTGTCAGAACCAAGCCATTTACTCAGATCAACTTAAGTCTTTCTGGCTATTGATGGAAATAATGAGCTTCAACCCAGATGAAACTGCAGGAGCTGTGAATGTACTGCATAACATTATCTGTTGGACGTCTCAGTCCACCCATGTGCAATTAGCAGCCTGAGTGTCTTCAGCCCATTGTGTCGTCCCACAAAATGACAGCCTGTTCTTGCACTTACCTTTTCATGGCAGAATTAATTGCTGTTGCTTTGGAGTGAGCCCTGTAGGTCAAGTAAGCTACTAGAAAATACTGTAATATCAGAACCTTATTCAGAAGATTATTAAAAATTACTGTCCTTATTTCCTTTGCTTTGGGGTCCTTAGCAGCACTGGATGTGCTTTGATGGAGCTCTGTGACAAGGGTAACCAGGCAAGTGCCAAGGTACCATGGTGACTAGCACTTGAGAAGGCTTGTGTACTCTGGAAATACACATTTAAGTCTCATTATGAGTAACACAAGTGATTCCTATTGTAGCAACTTAATCTCCCTTCTTTTTTACTTAGAACACTCACAACCTTACTCTGAAATTAGGAAATTATCACGTGGGTTTTGCTATTGCTCTCTTTCCTCCACTTTCTTCCTAATTCAGTGGCTCCTAACTTGAAGTGTCATAAACCACTGATAGCTGAAGGTACCTGGGTTGTTCTCTCATTGCGAGAATTGAGGGCAGACTTTCTTTTGCATGAGTTAGTTCACTTCTGGATGTGATTGTTCATGCTTCGCTCAGGCAGGGGTCCACATGGGGCACTGTGCCAGTGGAGGGGAGGATGCAAATTGAAAATAAATCTGCAGCCTACCTCTTCTTTAATCTAGAGTGACAGCCTGTGCAGAGCACAAGTACAGTTCTGCCCATTGGTCTTGGTGTGCAGGATGCAGCACTTGAGGATTTACTTGCCATAGCTGCACGAGAGGCTGTGCAATGAAAATCTTCAAGACAGGCTGGTATTTTTGGCTCACTGTTGTGTTCTGTTATGCAAGATGATGCAAAATGTGTATGTTTCTTGGCCTACCAGAAATATCTGAAAACAGATGGGCTGTGTCTCCTAAAGCTTGTCTTTCCTGGAAGTTTTTTTCTGTGCATCACAGTGGGTTTTTCACTGTTTTCTGCAGACTTCTGCTGGATGTGTCTGGGAGACTGGAAGACTCACGGCAGCGAGTACTACGAATGCAGTCGGTACAAAGAGAATCCTGATATTGTAAACCAGAGTCAGCAAGCACAGGCCAGGGAGGCCCTTAAGAAGTACTTGTTCTATTTTGAGAGGGTAGGAGACATCTCCTTGGCCAGAGCTGCTGTAGCCTTTTAATGCTCCCTGCCTGGTGCAAAGGTCATTGCCAGCAATTTCCGTGCAAGAAACTGCCCGAAGAGAATCTGTGCAGAATTTTCAGGCCCTGTTGTTTTGCACTCAAATTCCTGCCTTGCAAGTCATCCAAACCAGTAATGTCGTACCCAAAGCAAATAATATTTGCTCTTTTCTTTTCTTGTGCCAGAGAAAATCAGAATTACCTGAGTGCCACTGTACTGTTTTCCTACAGGCTGAGTGCTGCTGCAGTAGATAGGTATTGCTCCAGTCATTTCCTTCCAGGACTGGAGAACTTGAGTTCCTTGTAGTATGTCTTTATAAAGACAAAGACTAAATAAACTCTGCAGTGTTCAAAGCTCCTTTGGCTATAGCAAAGTTTTCCTATAATGTCATGTAATCCCGTCTTTTAAAACTCCTGTCAGAGCATCTCTGTCCGCACAGCAGGCTCGATGCACCTGGCCATACAGTGCAATTCTAGAGCAGCATCTCTTGAAGAGAGTGTGGTAGAGATTAAATGCTGCTGCATTTCAGTTTCCCCATTAAAATTAGTTTATTCTTCACACCATGAGCCAAGTCCTGTGGTAAAATAAATGTTCTCTTTCCTGGATCTCCAGATCAACAGGCTTTGGAAAATGGCCACGTTTATACTGTGCACATGGATGCTGGAGTTTACTGAGCCCTTGTGAAGTTTTATTTAAACTCTTGACCTTTCTATAGAAATCCTTTAAGTAGGTGAATCACCTTTACTTTCCATCATTAGACACAAGGTCATTGTGCACCCAGAAGGCATTCCCACTCTGAGGATCTGGGTTTGCTCCCTGCTCTTTGCTCCTGTCTGTTGTATACAGCCTCCACTGCTTGCTACTGGAGGTGCTCCCTCACTGTTCTTTCCTACATCATGTATTGCCTTGCTGGACTCCTGCCCCACTTCAATTTCTGCTTGCTAGAGCTTGTGCTTTTACAGCAGCAGTGCTCTGGTCTCATACCACTTTTTTCTTTCCCTATCTCCCCACCCCTTGCAGTGGGAGAATCACAATAAAAGCCTACAGCTGGAGGCACAGACATACCAACGAATCCAGGAGAAAATCCAAGAAAGAGTTATGAACAACTTGGGAACATGGATAGATTGGCAATACCTACAAAATGCTGCAAAACTACTTGCAAAGGTGGGTAGTCATGTATTGTTCAGCATGGAGAAAAGATGATGCACCAGAATGATAAATTCACAACACAGAGTGACAAAGGGAATTTGTGGGACAGTACCTCTGGTCTAGGACATGAACTAGCCAGAAATCATCTGGAAGTGACCTCCATGAAGTTATAATTTAATTGCATAAGTTCTTCCAAGGAATGTGTAGGAAATTCCACCCTGAAGTGCCCAGTCATCCCTGTGAGAAAGTAGCTGCTTAGCCTGTGGTTGTCACACAAATGTGACTCTTCTGGCTTCCAAGTCTGAGACTTTTGTCCTTTTTTCTCTTCTCCTCCTCTCGCTCCCTGACAGTGTCGTTACACCCTGCAGTACACATATCCATATGCCTACTACATGGAGTCTGGTCCCAGAAAGAAACTGGTAAGATGTTTCACTCTGTTTGCTGATAGCTTTTTGGGACGTAGCTGGCAGCATGCTGGGCTAAATTCCAGAGCTTGTCAGTGTCTGAAATATTAGTCTTGAATTTTAGGTAAGGACAGGACAAATAATAGGTGGTTTTGCACCTTTCCTCTTCACTTTGAGTTGACTAGCACCTTAGTCTTCTGATGCATTACACAATTTTCCCAGGGTACTTCACTGCACTTTCACTAACAAGCAATTTATCCAGAATGTTTTGAGGCTGGAAGTGTGATTTTTTTAACTTACCACAGTGCTGTGGGCCATATTTCACGTGAAGAGCTGAAGGAGGATAGTTTTCCAGGCTTGAGTCAGGGTATAGCTTTGCTTTTTATTCCTGCTCCAAGTTCCTTGCTGGCTTGGTGCATCCCAGGGTCTGGACATGTCCAAAAACATCCCTGAAGTCAGTAAAGAGGTGGTTTCTTTGACTCAGTTGTGCAGTAAAACCTGTCTCTCCCCATAGCATCATATATATTCTCTGAGGCTGTGGACAGATGTTCTCATCTGGATCTGACTGTGCCAGTGGAACAAGTTCCTGCTCCCAGGAGTTGTTAAAAGTCCCTCTGCTCTGCCTGCAGAGCTTCTCACAAGAGCATTTTCTGACCTGTTCATGGCAGAATGAGCTGATTAGGAGATAATTGTCACTTGCAGTGTTTTTTAGGCTGACTGGGTTGATTTTGAGTGATGCAGGTTGGGAGCGCTTATACAAGAAACTCCTGGAAGGGGTGATGCTGTCTAGCTGAAGGTGAATGAGGAGGAGGCACAAACCTGCTCTGCCAGCACAGCTTTCACCAAAACACATTTGTCTGCTCCTCAGTTACAGAGTGTGACTTGAAGCTGCTCTGCTGAACTAGTTACTTACTGCTGTCTCTAATTTTGCTCTTTGCAGTTTGAATACCAACAGGCCCAGCTGGAAGCTGAAATTGAAAATCTCTCATGGAAGGTGGAGCGAGCGGACAGCTATGACAGAGGGGTGAGTGCTCTGCTTGGTTGACCCTGCTGGCCAGATGTATTTTCCTGGGCTTTAACACTTCTGCAGGAGCACTAAGGCAGGCAAGGGAGGGTTCTAGGAAAATAGATCTGGAAACTCACCTTTAGTCAGCAGATGTTGTAGAAGTGGAGTGTTCACTGCCTTATGGGAGAGTAGGAGGGCTGCAGTGTGTCCTGCAGCCTGAAAGAGGACTCTTTAAGGAAGCTCTGGAGGAAGATACATGTAGCCACTCCGGTGAAGACCAGATTCTTTAAGCCTGTAGCTTTTTAGAGCAGGAGCCAGGTAGCTGCAGAGGGAACCTGTGTCAAAAGGAAAAGGATCTGCAGTCTGATGATCCAGAGTGTGTGCAAAGTGTGAAGATTGATGCTTCTCAGGCTGGAGCTTAGTCTCTCCCTAACGAAAGTGAGCTGTTCTCTGGGGACTTTGTGCTAACAGTTTGTACCTTCTGTTTTACTAGGACTTAGAGAATCAGATGCACATAGCAGAGCAGAGACGGAGGACCCTGCTGAAAGACTTCCACGACACATAAGACGGGAGGGGGTGACAAAGTGCAGGGGTGAGAGCAGCGAGTGAAGTGATGGCAGCTTCACTGGGATAAGCAGGCACTGCCTCTGGGAGAACACGGCCAAGGACAAAGCCACCCCTCCCCTTGCAAGTCAGACACATGCAAACACCACATCTTAGTCCAATTTGTTCTCTTATCTTTCTGTTTCTGTTTCTGCCAGGCTAGAGGCCAGAGTTCAAATTGGCATATTTCCTGGGACATTTCCCTCCTGCCCTTGATGGTTTCAGAAGGGGAGGGAGTTTTTCTCTGAATGGCTGTTAATAGTATTAGATCATGACAATTTATGTAATTTTCAACGGTTGTACAATTATACATACAAACCTTAGAATAACACACAACCCTTTTTAAAAATAAATTGGCAGTGGAGTGTTTTTCCTTAATCTGCTTGTAAATTTAATGGGCTTTTCCCCCTCTCCCTTCCTCTGACCCAAAAAATCCTCCTGTGCCCTGAAGGAGGTTACAAAATATCTCAGCTAGATTTCCCGATGCTCTTTTAACCAGGGCATTGTGGCATTGGCATTGCATGTGGAGAGTGGCTGGTGTTAAAGAGTGGCTGCTGCTGTGTCTGTCCCCACAGTACCAGCAGCAGTCATGATTTAGTACAATGACAAGTGACATCTCTTTACTTGTAAATCAGCTGGGCAAAAACCCTACTGCACAAAGAAAAGCAAATGGAGGAATTGCAGGGGAGAGGCCAGGTTAATACATAGGGATATGCCTTGAGTCAGGTCAGATTCTGCATTTGATGAATTTTAGGTCTTCCATGTAGATTTTTTTGCTTTACTTGTTTTTGTGGGGAGGGTGTTGTATTGCCAAAGTGAGTGATGAGGGAATAGTAGCATACAATTGTTAATCAAGGCTTGGAGCTTTTGCAGAGTGAAACAATCCATGTTATAACAGTGCCATGCAGCCTGGTAAAGATTATCTGTGCCTGCTGGGTAACATGGCTGAGAAAATGTGATCCCATTTGTCAAGGTGAGCGAAATGCCACTACATTATAAGGAGGAAAGATTATGTACAACACACTCCCTGGCACATGTTTGCAATGTGGACGGGCACTTGAATACAGGTGCACTGCTTGTGCAGAGCCTGCACCAAGCCAGGCAGAAAATTAACTAGCAAAATTAATTTATTTGTATAGTAGTATTGATACTGGTGGGGACTTATCAGAAAATTGATTGTTAGGAGCATGTGGAGCTTTTTTATTAACATTCTTTTTTCTAATGTAAAATATACACTAAAATAAAAATGTGAAAACCTAGTTCATCTTGGTAGGGGTTAACATGAAAAAGGTTATTTAAATGCTGATGCTTGCCTGTTTGCTACAGGAAGCAGGCCACACGTTAAGATTTCACAAACACGTATGTCACCTGCACCAGGAGCATGTTGTTTGAAGCCAGTAAGGTGGAGCTGGAGTCTCTGATCTGAGGCAGTCTTCACCTCTGTGGGAAACTCATGGGATTCTCCTCCCTGCTGTATGCGAAGTGTTGCCTTTGATGCATCCCTGTATTGGTCTTAGACAACATCACTTGATAAAGATTAAACTGGATGGGGGGAAATGTGCATGTCAGAATAATGTTGGAGCCTTTTTCATGTACCTGAGACATGTGGCCTGGGTATTTGCAGCATGTGTAATTGGGCAGGTGGATTTAATGAGAGATGCATCAGATTAGGAGTAGCCATCATAGCAGCTAATCCTGTGTTCACACTTGTACACAGCAGAACATTTCAAATAGAGGCCTTTTCCTTCCTCCCTCCCTTCCCTGGTGTGTGATGTATCCTCAGGGAATGGGGGAATGTACTGCCTAGGAGCTGCTGGCAGTGCAGCAGGGCTTGTGACGGAAGCAGCTCAAGGCAGAGCAGGGAGGTGGCTGGAGCCAGGGAGCAGGGCAGGGAGGGAGTCTGTTGTTTCTGTGAGCAGTGCTGCTTCCTGCACAAGAGATCTCTGCTGTTCCTGCTCTGTCCTGTTCCAGATCTCCTCTTGGCTGGAGAAAGATATGGGTAACGTCCTTGCTCCAGCTGCTGTCTCCTGACTTCATTCCCTCCTCTGCTCCCACAAGCAGCTTCTTTGTGCCCTCTTCATGATATATTCTAGAGGTTGGTCTCTTCCTTCCTCTCCCCCTTCCAAATGATTTTCAAAGTCTGGGCATGCTGGACCCAGGGGAAGGGATAGCACAGAGGAAGGTGTGCTGAGACCCAGCAGTTTGCAGTGTGCAAAATCAATATTTAAACTGTTCTTTAAAAATGTGATGTGCAAAGTACTAATTAGGGTAAAAGCTGGTGTTCTTGTTGTCTAATTGTAACTATCATAACACCTAATGTCTTTGCAGAACAGGTATGTGGAGTTACCTAACCCCAGAGAACTCTCACTTCTGTTACACAGTTGTCCAGCTTGGAGCTAGATGAGAACGGGCTTTGCTCTCTCTCTCCCTATATGCCTCCTTCCTTCCCTCCTTCCCTCTTGCAAGCCACATAGCTGTGGCCAAATGTTCAGGAGAGACTGCTGAGATGCTTGGCTGAGGAACAGTAGTAAATATTGCACAGTGTGCCCCCTTATTACTTGTTTTTCTGAAACTAGAGCTTTGTCAGCAGTTCTATTTATTTTAAAAGGAAACAAAACACCCTTTCTGAAGGTGGTGAAAGTTCTGGTTTTCACACACAGGTCCTATTTCTATGTTTGCTGGGAAAACATCGGGACTTAACTTGCTTTTGCAGCTCAGGCAGGGTGAATTCTGTATCATTGTCATACAGAAATAGACTAAGATAAAAGCTGCAGCTCACAGGGGCTCTTTTTGTGAGGTGCCTGATGCTGCTTGAGAGGTGGGTGACAGGAAGGAAACAGGAGTTCTCAATGCCAAAAGACAAGGTCAGGTTTTCCCCCTCTAAGAGGTGCACAGCCCTATTTGAGTCAGCAAGGTTACATTAATGTAGGTGGATAATAGTGGCTCAGGAGCTGTTAATTCTGAGGTAGAAGTTTCCTTTTGGTGCAGTACTGCTGGTGCAGTACTTTTGGTGCAGTACTGCTCCAGATCTGAAATGTTTGCTCTTTTTTTTCCTCTTCTTCTTTTCTTTTTGCACTCATTTCCAGTTCCTGCACCAGCCTGACACCTCTCCATCCTTACATCTGATGCTCTTTTATTTCCGCTTTGCTTGTGTTCATGCATTGGCTGCCTCATCTCTAATAGTCCTCAGGCTTCCCAGACTGTAACAAAAAATTTTCTACTGATGACATAAACTGCATGACTGCTGCTCTGCGCTCTGGTGAAGGCACCATGCCCACGCAGGGACAGGGGCAGCAGGAGGTTTCTTGCACTCGAAATTTTAGACTTTTTAAGCAGGTGAAAAAAAAATAGAACTTTATTTTTAAATGAGACACTTGTTCTGGGAATTCCTTTCCTCACCCGGGTCTGGTTCGGGTTATGGGAAGGTGCTGGTGGGGGCTGCAGTGTACCCCGACATGGCCTGGGGGTCCACAGAGCTGCTGCCACCCCTCGCTTTCCTTCGCAGGCCCTGGAGAGGGGCAGGGGCGGCACAGACCGCCCGGGAGACGGTTGCCAGAGCTGTGCCCTTGGTTTATTTGAAATAAATTGTGACTTTCTAACTTCGGAGTTGTCCTGGCTCTTCTTGGGGGCTGGGGAGGGGCAATTTCCAACGCCACTCTCACCTTCCCGCAAGCCCCGCCGTGGTCCCGCCCCTCCGCTGGCCCCGCGGCGCGGTGACGCAGCACGCCGGGTGGTTGCCGGGGTGACGCGCGAGGCCTGGCGGGCCGGGGGCGCGATGGCGGCGGCAGCGGCGGCTGCTGCGGCGGCGCGGGCGGAGGGTCCCCCGTTGCCCGGCCCGCCGGGAGGCCGCCCGCGGCCCATCTGCTCGCGGCCCTACTTCCTCGTTCTCATGGTCTTCGCCCACCTCTACGTCCTCAACGTGCTGGGGCTGCTGCTCTTCGTGCACCTTAGCGCCGGAGAGACCGGTGGGTCGCCCGCCGCCCCCGCTCCGCCGCCGTCACCGTCGCCGCTGCCGTCGTCGTTGTCGTCGCCGCTCGCCCGCGCCCTCCCGCGCCTCGAAGGCATCAAGGCAAGGCCGCGCCGGGGGGTCAGGGACCGGGGCTGGGGCCGCGCCGCCGCTCACCGCTGCTTTCCCCGCAGGTGGGCCACACGCAGCGGGTGGAGCTGGTGCCCGGCAGGGTCCACTCCGTGCGCACTCTCAGCCTCAAGCCTCTCCTCTTCGGTGAGTACCGGCCCCGCTGCCCACCCCCGACCGCCTCCGTACTCCTCCCCGCCGGTTGGGCAGCGGCGGCGAGCAGCATCACCCCCCAAGCACTCCGGTAGCGGGCAGGCAGCTCGGCGCTGGCCCACGGGGTGACGGCGGGTACCTGGTTCCGAGCTGTGGGCAGGCAGGTCTGGGGACCTCCCGCCGTCCACGCAGCCCAGCCCGCATCCATCGCCGCTGCCCGACCGGCGGGAGTTCTGTCTGACAGCAGCGGTGGGTCTGTCTGACACCCGCTGCTCTTACACCCACTCGGGGGAAGATCCTCCACGGGTGCTCACTTAACCTTCCTGTGCTGCTTTTCCTTGGGGCTGCGTTAAAATGAGTGGGATTTCGTTCAAGGTGTTTTGATTCAGTATTCAAATGGGTTGCTTAGTCTAGATGGTTCATTTAGAAGAATTAGGAAGATTAACCTTTCCAGGTTTTTCAGATTCCCTTTAAAACACTGTGAATAGACAGCATATCACTGAAGAGGACCTCGAAGAAGAAGCTGCTCAGTATTAGGAAGGGAGAAGAGCTCCCCAGACTTTTGGTAATAAATGATGATAAAGCAATTTAGTGTTGGTGCTTCAGTGCAGAGGAAATGAGTAATAGGAGAACTGGTAGGTTTAATGCCTTCCACCATTTTGTGTCCCATTCTGGATTTATCTTTATTTCTGGCTACTCTGATACATAACCACACAACATTGGATATTTTTAAACCTTCTTTACTTTTCTGTGATTTTTGCCGTGACTGGTAAAGTCTCAATAATTGAACTCTGTGTTCTGGAAATCTACTGAGAATATAAAAATTACTTTTTTAGGTACAGACGATTACAAAATTCCCTGCAATTGCAAAGTTGGAAAAAACCCAGTTGTCTCTGAAGAGATTGCATTAAGAGTCTCTTAGATAATTTCTCTGTCATGTAAAAGATTTTTTTTCTAATTCCAAGTAGATTATATACACTGAAAGGCTGGCCATAAATCAGATGGATTTCTTAATAAAATCCTTTAATGAAATAAGTATCTGGAAGAAATATACAAAGTTCTCTTGTCATTTCTACATACCTGGTACTCCTGGATTGCACATTTCTGTTCTCTGACATTCATGAAACTGACACCTGAAACTGGAACTGATATCCCTCCAGCAATCACAGATCTGGTATCATTACCAGCATCACCGTCTGGAGCAATTGCTCTGGTTTTCACTTGGGAGAAAAAAAAATCCTGTTTCCCTTTTCTCTGCCCTACAGGTACTGCTTAGGTAAAAAAAAGAGTTGATCCTGGCCTGCAAGGAAGGTTCTAAAGCTGATCAAAGGCAGGTTGGCCCTGTCTGCACTAAACCCATCATTTTTAACTCATCACTCTGTCACCTCCCTCAGTTCTGGGGAGGCTTTGCTCCCTGAGGATGCTTTCGCAGACAATCAGCATTTAAGATGCCACGAGAGTCTGTTCCCCTTTGTCGTCTGATAAGGAGTCCCTTATTTAGAAACTGTAAGTCGCAAGATAGCTCTTATCTGCTGGATGAACTTGCCAGGAGCCAGTTCTGACTTTAAAACTTAAACTTCTAAACTTCCAGAGACTTCTCTATCTCTGCAGACAGTAGAGATAAGGTTTTTTAAAAAAACCAACCCTTAATTTATTGCATCTCTGTTGTTTAAATGAGTGGAAGTGTGTATCTAGCTAGGTTGTGTTAGGCAAACCCAGAATTCTCTATCAAAGAAGGACTTGAATTTCTGAGGATTTTACTTCAGGCAAAGTGCTGTGGCGTGCGAGAGGCAGCTCAAGGAAGGAAGGGGCTGGTCTGGGGTCTTCACTGTCAGCAGAGCCAGCTGCAGTGGGACTGGAGCAGTACATGGCTTGTTAATGATTTAATGTGGGCTCTGTGCTTTGGAGCACAGCACTGCACACCGAAGGGGAACTTGTGATTTGTTTCTGAGATGTGGGTAAGTCATCTGCACTGAACCCAAGCGTATTTCATGGAGCTGTGAAACAGTCCCTGCCCTATTTTTTTCTTCACCTCTGGCTACGAGACGTCATTTCTAAAGCTTGTAAGTCAGACCATCTGTGCACTTTTTAGTTAGGAAACACTAGTAATCAAATAATCCTATTAATGGAAAACAAATATCAGACAAAGCCTTTTCAACCTTCAGAGCTTTTATATGTGCTGTTGTGTTTTCCAAACGCAGTCTGTTCAGAAGATCCTGCCATCACAGGGACCACCTGGCAGCGGGTTCTGTGGATTGGGCAGCAGTTTGCAAGACAAGGCAGCAGGGACGAATAAAAATAGGAAATCTCGCTCTCTTTTTCTTCTGAGCCTCGGGGAATAGAAGTAATCACTGCACAAATGTCAGGGTGCAGCTGAGTTTCAGTGTGAGTATGTGAGCTCTCATCTCGGCCCTCAATCTGAAGAGATCACGGGTTGTTGATGTTCCTGACGAGCACAGGGAGGCAATGTGTCTCCACTTAACCGGGTGGCTCTCCGCAGCCGGGACCACAGGCAGCACCACCAAGGCAGAACGCCTTTCTCCCAACAGCTATTTTCCCCCTTATTTCAGTCCTAAATTTAATCCAGTGTAGAAAACCTTCCATGGACAGTACTCTGTCAGGCAGTAGGAATCTGATGAATTTTCTCGTTGGGTGATTCTCTGTGTTCTGCTCTGTGGTCTGGAGCGTAGAACTGGAACTGTGTTTACTCCTGCAGGGGATTACAGTCCCTGCTTACTTGGATGAGAGCGTGAGCTGCAAAGAACATGATGAGACTGAGTTTTGCCATCTTTCCTGTCTTCCTTGCGTGCAGGCAGAAGGGCAGACAGCTGTGTAATGCTTCTCACCCCTCCCCTGTCACAATTGCAAGTGGCTCCCATCGAGCTGTGCCCGGCGCTCACGCCCGAGTCCCTTGTGAGGCTGCTGTTGTGCAGAGGTTTAAACGGCTCCTGTCTCGCTCCCATGCTGCTCTTGGGGTATCTCAGTATCCTCAGCAGTGTCCCGGTTACCAGAATCTTCTGATCCAAACAGAATTTCTGATGTTAAAAAATGCTTTTCCCAGTTACACAGGAATCCTCAGCTGTCTTTGCTCTGTGCCTTTCCTGTTCCTTTCCTGCCACCCCAGCTGTTTCCTTTTACCTGTGCAGATGATCATCCACTCTTAGCACACAGCAAGCTGAACAGGCAGCCCAAGTGACTGCTCAAGAGCAGAGTTACTGATTTTAAGGGGCCAGACATTGCTGGTGTGTGTTCCTTTCCCCCTTCATTTACATTTAACTGTTCAAGAGTAAAGTAGCTGCTCCAATAGACAAAAAGCATCACTTAGCAGTCAGGGAGACTTTTGTGTAGTCTCTGGACAGAAAGCAAGCAGGCACTTGGACAGCATCTGTATCCAGGGGTCAAATAATGAAGCCAAAACGACTGTCGATTTCGATGATGAAAACTAGAATGAAATGTTACTCAAGGTCTCTTCTAGTCTGTGCTCTTCAGAGTTCCATTCAGTTTTGTTGGGATGTTGCATCCTACACAAAGCTGTCCATCAAAAGTCCTGGATCTGCAGAACCTTGCGAGAGGATGATGTTAAACCTGCATCCTTAAGCTCTGTCTCAGTAAAACAGGGATCTGTAGTGAGGCCCTATCTGGAGACTGTGACTGCTTTGAATCACCTAAAAATATTGACTGTACATCTCCAAAACACCAACTGCCAGGGAAAGGACTTTTCTAGACATAGGGAAGGGAGCAGTTTCTTATTGCTGGAATTGAGATTTTTCAGACCTTCCGACCAGCCTGTTCAGGGCAGCGATGATGTTTCCACCTCCTCACTGCCTGGTGCAGGTTCCTGTTCTTCTTCTGCCAGGCATAGGCCTTGTTCACCACCACTTTGTCACTCTGTACTTCACCGCTCACAACGAAAACCCCAGCATGAGTGCCTCTCATGATGTTGTGAACACAGGTAGCATCTATGTCCAGCCACTGCTGAAGCCTGGTGGGGATTTCAGTTCTGAGGAGCGGGCCGTGCTTCAGGACCTCCACCCTGCCAGGGTCCAGATCAAAGTCTGAGATGGTGGTAGTCATGTTCTTCCTCAGGATTCGGATTTTCACTGCTGCAGGGGTTGGAAAAAGAGCTGTTAGTTCTGTTTACTTTTCATAGTTCTTACGTGCTTAAACACATGGCCAAAACAAGTCTTTCTTGCTGTTTTTGGAATGCAGTGCATCCATCTAAGCTCTTGTAATTGCAGTGAACTCGTAGAAGTTCTCACTGGAAGTTAGTTTCCAGTACTGAACACATTCTTCACACTCTGCTTTTCTCTTGAGAGTGATGAAGGTGTATCAGCACCACTGCATGGACAGAAACCTGCAGGAAGCAGGAGTACCAGTAAGTGGGTGCGTCAAAGTCCTGGTCTTATACAAATTACTTGACCTTTCTCTGAGCTGAGATTTCTGGAGGTGACATGACTGCCAGCTGCCCAGGATTTAAAACTTTTTTTTCCTTTTTCTTTTTTTTTCAAGGAGGTTGTGCACCTGAATTAAGGACAGTATCTTGAAAACTTCCTGCCAGCTGACAGCAGAGCCAGTGCTGCCACCTGCTTGGGCTGGGAGAGTCAGAGTTGCTAGAACAACAGTACTGAAGTCTGAAATAGCTAGTGTGGAGTTTACTAAAGGTTTGGGGTTTTTTTGCCATTGATTGAAATGTTGGTCTCAAACCATAGTAGTGCTTGTATTTAGCAGCCACAAACCAAATCAGAGACTACAGAAATAAAGGTGGTCTGGAGCTGGGCTCTCCTGCTTCCCAACAGGTAAGTTGGGGCCTGAAAATTCTTGGGATCTGCTGTAAAAGCTGCAATTCCTCCAAGTCAGTTTGTTGTGGCAAAGCCATTTTCTGTCAGTGCTGCTACTTGGCTGCTGGAGGGAATGGCAGCAACTGAGAAGAGTTGGGTACTCACCAAAATCATTGGCACAGAGGTTTTCCAGGATCTCCCTGGCAGAGCTGGCCTCCTCAAGCTCACAGTCCTTGCAGCTGGCTCGGGGCACTGCTACAACAGACATTAGGTTATAACAACCTTGTCAAGCTTCACTGGAAAAGGCACAATGAAGTGTTGAGATCTGCGAGTGGTGGCTTGCTGTTCCCAAGCAGGGCTTCCTCCTGATCTACCCAGTTCCTGGAGAGACAGCTCAGACTGCCAGGGTGGGAAACGTTCATCTCCTTTCTGTGGCTGGGGCAGCTGCTGCTTGTCGTGCTTTGTTTAGGCTTGTGTGTGTTGCTGCTTGTTAAAGCGGCAGTGAAAACGCTTAATGAAGATACCCTGGTTTGGGTGAAACAATAAAGCCATTGGTATGACCAGACTCCATCGAGTGGTGCTGAAATGAGGTGCCTGGTTTGCCTTAACTGCTCTTGAATCTCCCCCAGTGTTCTCCAGTATCTGGGTGTTTAAATCAGTCCTTCAGTCTTAAAGATTTTTTTCCCATGTAAATCATGTCTGCAGAGACCCACACCCTATGTGGTGTTTCCTAATGTGTAAACAGAAGGCTTGCAAAACATTTCTTCGTGCGTGTCCTTAAACCCTGGGCACAACTGAGATGGGGCTGCAGCTCCTGGCTCTGCTGGAAGCGCATCTAGCTCCCCGCCTGGCGCCTGCATGCAGCAGCTTCACGCTGTGCCTGGGCTCTGGGCTGTCACAGCCTTCTCTGGGCACCCGGGGAGCCAGTGAATGCAGCAGGGAGGGGACCAAGCTGCAGACAGCCTGACGCTGATTTTCTAGACGTGGTGGAGTTTCCAGGCAGAACAAAACTAGAATTTATATATATATTTAGTACAGCTCAAACTCAGAAATATTAAGAATGGAAACAAGGCCTAGGGGCATCATTTTGAGTTTTCAATGTTACATACGAGAAAATGTGAGGAAAAAAACCCAAACTTACTTCTCCTGCTCGAGGAATTTTCATCAGTGGAAACTGCTGCGATGCACAGTTCATGATCAGCAGGAAACTTGTTGCAGTTCAGGATTTCAGGCCAGGGGTAGCCGTAACAAGCCATGACGGGAGCACAGCTTCTCTTGACAGCTTCACACAGGCTGCGGCAGGGGTAGATGAGCCTGGGGAGGGGATGGGGATTGAAGCACCTCTGGAGTCCTGGCAGCAGGCTGAGGATCGTGCCCTGGCACTGCACTGCTGCCTTGCAGGGCTGTTTTGCACACCATAGTGCTAGCAGAGCTTTTTTGGGGTCTTTGGTGTCTTTTAAATATCCACACCCAGGAAGCAAACAACAAATTTCTGAGGACAGGAGGGATGAGACTGTTTGATATGCAAAGTTCTTGTGCCATTACAGGTGCCTAAATAGATACCCAGTTGCTGCAGCTCTGTACTTTGGTGGCTGCACCTCAAAACTGAGGTTTGCTCTCTGCTTCTGGCACTCTTGTTCTGAGGGTTAACCCCTCTGTGTGCTCAGGGCAGGAGCTGGGATGTTGCAGAGGAGATGGGAGTGGGTGCCAGTAGCTACTGCAGTGTGCAGGGTGGGCAGCCAGGAGTGCCTGGGACAGGAGAGCAGAAAAACCCAGAGAAGGGAACTCAGTGTTTCTTCTCTTGCGAGATTAAATGCTCATGTTTCACTTTCAGAGGGAAGGTCCCTGCTGGGTAATCCAATTGTCCCTTGCTGGGAGGGCCAGCACAGCTTCTTGGGGACTGTGCTGATCACCACACACACATTTTCTCTCGGAAGACAAATGCAGTTGTGCTCTTGGGGAGCATTACTTGCTACAGCTGAAATAACTTGTAAAGACATCTTACCTGTCCAAGCAGATTGGTGCAAAGAGGGAGCAGAGGAAAATCCGAGCATCTGGGTGGCACTCCCTGGCCAGCAAGGGCAGCCAGCTAGAAGACTGCTGGATCACTTCTGTCATGGTCTCATGCTCCAGCAGGTTGGGAATCCTCATCTCAGAGTAGCCGATGTTGTAGCACAAGGCCATGCGGTGTGGAATGGGTGTGCAGCTGGAGGATCTCCTCAGGTAGCTCGCCCAGGCTCCCAGAGAGCCCCAGAGCAGCATGCACAGCAGGGTACCCATCAGCCATGAGCCACCCAACCTTGAGGGGTGCCTGAGGTGAGCTGCGGCCATGCTTGGAGCGAGCTGGGAGTGGTCGAACAGGCAGCACACCCTGGACTGAGCTGCTTCTGACTGTGTGGGATGCCTTTTATAGCCTATGAGCCACCTCTCTGTCAATCCACCCTCATTAAGTGCGGCCCTTTCAGAGCCCTCATGGGGAAGACAATGTTCCAATTTTTGTTTGCCAGTGGCCCCGATTGTTTGGATTTTAGCAGGGGTTTGGCTTAGATCAGCAGGTGTGGAAATGAGGGCAGTTGGGGAGGGATGAATGACTTGGCCCATGTGTCTTGGGGCTCTTTCAGCCAAGATTGAATCTCTGTTTGACACCAGTGCTCCAACCCATCCCCTTTCTCTTGCTCCAGGATTAGTCATTATTTCATAAACCCCAATGTTTTCTTCTCTTTTGTTTTTTGTAAAAGCAATCAAGTGTTGCTCAAAGTCAATTAGGAGGCATTTGTTTAGCTGGATCTATTGTTGAGCAGGCAGGGAGATAGGATGGTCTCACAGCCAGCAGTTAACTGTTTCGGAGAGCTGAGGGTACAGAGGAACTAATTTGCAGCTGTGGAGCCAGGTTGTTTGCAGATGGGATTGTCAGGGCTTAGCTGGAAGCCCCTTCACCTCGCACCCTGCGTGACAGAGCACGCTGTCCGGTTAGCAGGGTTTGTGCTGCCTTACAAAGCCCCGTTACCTCCGCTGAGGAGCACGTAATTAATAACTACCTTCCTCCAGCATGTAATTAAGCTGTCATTATTGTAGCCCAGTTTAGGAAACTGGAAATACTGGGGGCATTGCTTGCCAGAACACGGGGTTGGTTCGGCCCTGGTGCTGTGCCATGAGGTTCAAGCTGGTCAGTGGAAGCTCTGGCTCTGAGGCATCCTCTGGCACAAGGACCCCGTGCTGCCTGCGGCGGAAATTGCTTCCTCAGAGGGTGTTACAGATACAGCCGGTTGCATTGTGTTTCTGGAGCTTCCCAGGAACATCTCATTTTCTACAGGACTAGTTCTAGTGTGTACTGAGCAAGAAGCCAACTGCCTATTGACAGTTTGAGCTGATAGAGTTGATTTAAGGTCATGGAAATAATTAACATTTGTTTTTTCCCCATTGGAGGATTGTTGCTGTAGTTGACATGACATGTAAAGCATCCTTGGTACACACCTGCAGGAGCTCTTGGGGTCTGCAACTTGGAGAGTGGGACCTTGGGCCTAGGAGCACTTACACCTGTCCTACTTTGATGTTTTTTCTTTCCCCCTTTATGAGTCTCAGTAGCTGGTAAGGAGATCCTTGTAGCAGTGACAGACATCAACCAGAAGGATTTTCTCAACCTGCATGGCCACACTGTAACCATGCTGTGGAACAGGACCCTGTCAGCACTTTGCAAGTAGGTGGCCAGTGCACCACGGAGTGAGAAGTCTCGGTCTCAATAGTCATAGTGGATTTTTCTGTATTTAAATTTGCTTGTGATCCTGGCATTGCTGCTGGTGTCACACTGCAAAGGAAAGCTGGTGATACTGGGATGCTGCACGGGTGTGGCGTGTGGCATACACCATGTGCAACAGCTTATCCTTAAATATTGCACTTAAAGTCCATTTTTATTGGGGTTTCAAGGGAATGAGTGGGATAAGTTTTGAAGTTGTCTCCTTGCTGTTTGAGCAGAGCGATGAACCAGATCCCCTGGAAGGCCTTTGGGTTTTGTGCAAAGCACCACCTCTTCTACATGAGGAGGAGGAAGCCTGAAACCTTGCCCATCAGCAAAGCCTGAAACCTTGTCCATCAGCACTGCCCTCTGTGAGGTGTGTTGGCCTCCCTTCCTGTAAAGCAGCAGTTTCCAGACGGTGATCCACATGTCACCTTTGAAGTGATAAAATGCAGTGATATGCACGTTTGTTCACTCCTTTGTCCATTGTGGTATCTGCCAGAGAGTTTAAGGGCTTGACCCCTGGATCCAAACATTTAAGAACTGCTGCTGTAAAAATACCTGCCTCCAGCAGCTCAGGTGTGTGGTATGTGCTCTTTGAGGGCTCTCCTGGTGAAAGGATGGATATGTTTGAATGTCCCACATTTAGGGCAGTTTCTAAATTCCATCCCCCACCTCTGATTTTGGTTTGGTGTTGTTTAATTTTTCTCCTGAGTGGCCTGCCATCAGTATTGGATCCCACTGTAACAGCTCCTCAGTCTCTGTTGCTGCTCACACTTTTGCTGCAGAAATTCCCGACTTCCTGACAGAGGAGGAGTGCAAGCTCATTGTCCATCTGGCACAGCTGAAGGGGCTGCAGAAGAGCCAGATCCTACCAACGGATGACTATGAGGAAGCCATGGAAATGATAGAAATCAGCCAGATGGACATTTTCAATCTGCTTGACCATAATCAGGATGGGCAGCTGCAGCTAAAAGAGGTAGAGCATGGGACAGAGCGGGGGAGGTTTGCTGGGGGACCCTTTGGCAGGTCCTCTCCTCAGATGGTCTCTTGATGACTCATGTGCTTGGGTAGGGCCAAACCCCAGTATATACCAATTAGTATTTGCTTAATTTTATGTCTCAAGACTTGTGATGGCCTTCAGCATGGAAATTTCTGGGGAAATGTGCAGCAGTTGTCATATTATCAGGAGGTAGCAACAGTCCTTGGCAGGAGATGGTGTGTTTTTCAGTCTGGGTGAAATGTTCCTTGTGCTGTAGATTTCCTCCTTCTGGGTGTCCTGGAGAGGTGAGTTTTTAGAACTAGGCATCGCTTTGTGCAGCTCTGGGGAGCTGACTGTGCTGACTGACAAGACCTGCAAAGACAGCCCTGTTAGTGACCTGGAGCACCCTGTCCACAGCTCTTCAGCATCCTTGCCCAGTTTGTTGGGGTGCATCAGGGCAGGCTCTGGCTGTTTGAGGCTCCTGTTTCAGGTGGGCTGGGGGTGCATACTATCCTGTGGGCAGCAAGCACCGGGGAGTGTGGGGACAAGCCAGAGCCAGGCTCCGTTCTCTGGAGGTCAGAGCCTGCTGAGAGCTCTCCAGGACAGTGTCTCCCTGTCCATAAGGAAAGGAAGCATTTTGTTCCAAAAGCCTTTACCTTGGACAAGTAAAAGCATTCACTTTTATAATCAATGGCCTTCCTTTCCCTTTGAGAGAAAGGTGCCCCTTCCACCTTGGGACTGGTTGACCGAGTCCCAGCAGTCAATTGCCGTGACTTAAACTGGAAATAACAGCATCAGCCACATGCTGGGTGTGGCAGCCAGATGTTTCTCACTGCAGCCTTCTCTCCACAGAGATGTGCTGACACCTGGCTGCCCGATGTGTGGCACAGGAGATCTCGCCAGGCCTCAAGCAGGGATTCTGCAGGGTTTTGGTAGAACAAGAACCCACTGCCTGCTGTTGATCCGTTTATGAATTTCAGGTGTTGACCCACACCCGGCTCGGGAACGGCAGGTGGATGACTCCCGAAAACATCCGGGAGATGTACACTGCAGTCAAGGCTGATCCTGATGGGAATGGTAAGAGCAGCTCCGTGGGAATCCCTTTGCCCTCAGCATGCTGGATGCCTTGCACAGCCATAGGGGGCAGAGCAAGAGCCGTGTCCCTGCTCAGGGCTGTTTCTTTAGCTGCATTCTTCAAAGGAAAATAACTGCGTTAGAGACCCTCACAGAAAAGTGAAATCCGTGTAAACCTCTCATCATAGCTCTGATGCCCCATCATCATCAGCCCAACAGCACAGTATTTCCACCACTTGGTCTTGGATTTTGTGGAAGCAGAGTCAGAACACAACTCTGCACTCCTTCACTGCTGTCAGACCTGCCTTGGGTTTGTACCTTGCTGTAACAGGACCTTCAGGGGACACTTACTCTCCCTCTGTCTGAGAGACCGCTCTGGTTCTTGTCACCTGCCCTGCACGTGTTAAGGTGCACCCTCCACTCCCACCCCATTCTCAGGGAGACTTCTGCAGCAAACTGGAGCTCTGCATCACTGGCAGCAGTGGGCAGAATTAAGTGAAGGTGGGCGTGCTCTTGTTGGTCAGCCATTGTAGCTGAGCCCCCTCTCTGCCACTGCAAACTCTCTAATTTCCACGAGGTCACTTCTGCCCCTCCTGCTCCCAGTCTCCCAAGGCTCCTGTTAGTCCGGACATGCACTCCAACCTCTGCTACTCTAATTAGAGTGGCCTCAATTAAGCAACTCTCCATTTCCTAATAAAATTAAGTGAACACACAGGCTATGCACGCTCTCTTCTAGTGACCTGGCATTGAGAGTTGCCCAGGAGGAGCTGGTTTGGATTTGAAGCAGCACCCATGTGAATGCCTAAATATCCGGAGGGCACCCCGTGCCCTGCTGCTCCAGGCTGGTGGCATTCTTGGCAGGGGCTGGAGCATATGACCGAGTCCTCGGTGGCTTTTCCACTGTTCCAGACATTAACAAATGAAAGGTCCTGTTAAAGTGCTCTTGGCAAGACCTTGCTTCCAGAGAGTTGCTTCCCTCTGTTGTTAGATTGGTACATGACATGAAGAGAGCAGGTCACAACCTGGATGTGGTACTGCGTCAGTAAAGACCACGTGGAGTAAGGGGAAGCAGGGACAGGTTGACGCTGGAAATAATAATGGTGTGGATAGTTTGGTCACGACTGTCCCAGGCTGACCCTGGTGGCTGGTCCTTCCTCCTGCTGGAGGGTGCTGTGTGCCCGGGGAGCAGTGCTGGCACTGCAGCAGCTCTGGGGTTGCTGCCTGAGTGAACTCCACTGGCAGCACACTGCAGCCCTTGGCACACTCCAGTCCCAGGGACCCAATCCTCAGTGCAGGGCTCCCCTTTTTACCATAAAGAGGAAACAAATATGAGGATTTTCCTGAAGCTGACAAAAGCAGAAGTCCATCCCTTGCCAAGCGCAGTTGAGTGCAAACAAGAAATACCTGTTTTAGTAGAAACCATGTTTTACCTCTCACTTCTCTGTTATTCCTACTTATGCAAGATCAAACTGTATTGTATTACTCATGTTTTGCAATTACACAAAGGTAGAAGAATGTACCATTTGTTTGGGATTTTTTTAATTACCATGCAAAGTTTTGTAGAAAATGCAATCTGAGGTGTGCCACTCTGCTCTTAAGCTTGTCTAAATATCTGAGTAACAAGTCCCAGGGCACGACATGGCACTGGCTTTTTAGCTGTGGCATTGTGTATGTTAGACCTGTGTTGACTGTTTCTCTCTTTTGATTGGTTGGTTCATGTTTTAGGAGCTTTTTAAAGTTTACAATGGTATTTTGCCTGTCCCAGTTCTGACCCTGCATGGCAGCTAGCAGTTCATTTTTGTAGGTTGCTGTTCTGCCCTCTGCTAAAGGTGGGAGCATCTCTGGGGCCATCATCCTGTGCAAATGGGCTGAAGCCCATTGTGGGCACAGTGGTGGGCTCCAAATGGGGTTTGCTTGAGGATGGCAATTGCTACAATGCCCTCAGCTGGTGTTTTCTCTGAGTATGGGACACCAAGACCTGTCACCACACTGGGGTCAGACAGCTTTTCCTCTCTTCCCATAGGTGTGTTGAGTTTGGAGGAATTCAAACAATTGAATATCCGTGATTTCCACAAGTACATGGGAAGCCAGAAAGTGAAGATGAGCGACCTGGTACGCAACAGCCAGCACACATGGCTGTACCAGGGCGAGGGGGCACACCAGGTTATGAGAGCCATACGGCAAAGGTAAGGGCCAGGCAGCCAAGGGGCAGTTGGGTTTGTGAAAGCACCAGGACCACCTGTGCTGGGAGAGGCAATGGCAGACTCGCTAATATTCACACTTGCTAATTGCGTGAAAGTCTTTGGAGTAAAGAGCAATGAAAACAGACATGAAATGGGGAGCGGAGGTTTTCATTAGAACAAGAATTTGTATTGTCCTGTGGAAAAAGGAAAAAGAAAATTCTAACATTTCAGCATGTCCATTCACTTTTGGGAACAGCCCTGTAACACCAAGAAGACTTGGCATGGTATAAAGTAATTCATTCTAATTAGTAAATGATCTTACTGGGAGAAACTGCCTGTTTCCAATGCTGTCTAGGTGCCAGCAGTTACTGTCATTTGCTTTAGTTACTCATGCATTTCACTGAAATCTGTCTTAGCTGTTCAGAGCTGACTTTTTAAAAAGCACAACTTCACCTCAAGTAAGCTTAGTTGAATCCTCTGAGCACACATATCACAGGGCAGTTCATGGCAGATGTGAGAACCTCTTACCCTTCTCTTCATCTCAGATTTGGTACTGGGAAGCATTGAAACCCAGCACGCAGGCCAAATCACTTAGCTGTGGTGAGTTTCAGATAATTGGCTGGAGACTCTCTTGTTCTTCTGGTGCTGGTCCTCACCCAGAACATGGGTGGGTAAAATCTGTCCCAAGGCTTGAAAACGGCTGTTGGCCCATCCTTTTCTTCAGTGCATTCCAGCAGGAGAATGGAGTCGCATATTGCCTTGATTAGAGCAGACTGTGGCTGCCACCTTCTCTGTGCCAGCTAGCCCGAGCACACAGGCATCAGCAAACTGCTTTATGCTCTTCAGTTTGCCACTGTGACGAGGATGTGAGAATTAGCACTGAAGGAGGCTGTTAATCCTCCCTGGGACCATGCAGTGCCTGGAGGGGCTTTGTCATCCTTCCTGGGTGCCACGTTCCCCTTGCACCTGCCCCGAGGGCTTCACCGGTCCAGATTCTTAGAGCTCTGAGTGTTCTTTGGCAGGTCTCAAGACGTACCTGCTTGCCTTGGGGATGATCTCAGATGTAGCAGCGGAAAAATCCCAGAGCAGAAGGGCTCCGGTCTCCTTGATCACTTCCAGTGCCCTCTGCCCTGGGGGGAGGCTGCTGAAAAGGCAACAGGGAAAGGTGAGTTAGGTGACAAGAATATTCCTAGAGCTAGTCTCTCGTTCACTCTCAGCAGGGACCCTGTGCTTTGCTAACTGTCCCCGAGGTCTGTAGGTGGTGTGCAGGAGTCCTGAGAAGCGATGAGAAGGCACATGAAGGCTCCAGGGAAAGGACACACAGAAAGGATCTTGCTGAGCAAGCAAAATCTTCCTGAGAGCAGTCCTGCTGGAGACACACCCTTCGGTTTTGTTTTGGTTTTGGTTTTTTTATTAACCTTAATGAGACTTTCTGAGCAATGCTGATGATTCTAGATCTGTAAGGACCTAGTTATCTCTTGGCATGTTTACTGCAGCCTCTCCGTCTCTCCGGTCTGTTGGGGAAGGGGTTATCTTTCTCTGGATTTACTCACTGCTTGGGAGTAGTGGTTGCTCAAGATGACAGTGCTTTCCCTTCACCTACTCTGCTCTCCTCTTCCCCAGGGTAATGCGCCTGACTCGCTTGCCCCCTGAGATAGTGGAGCACAGCGAGCCCCTCCAGGTTGTGCGGTATGACCAAGGAGGGCACTACCATGCCCACATGGACAGTGGCCCCGTCTTCCCTGAGACTGCCTGCAGCCACACGAAGCTGGTCAACAATGAAAGCGCTCCCTTTGAGACCTCCTGCCGGTAAGGTCTGCCTTGGCACAGTCTGGAGAGACTTGGAGCAGAGGTGAGGTGCGAATAGGTGTTTCTCCTCACCTCCTGTGGGACTGGGTGCTCAGGCTGTGAGCTCACAAAGCAGCTGTGGAGATCGCTGGCATGAAGGGGGTTGAAGGGTGAAGTGGGTGAGTCCTGCGTGTCCCCACAGGGATCATAGAATAACAGAATGTTTAGGGCCAGAAGGGACCTCCAAAGGTCATCTAGTCCAGCCCCCCTGCAGTGAGCAGGGACACCCTTAAC